>CM057142.1:54712475-54886374 GCA_029964075.1 Patiria pectinifera | reverse complement strand
AAGTCACAGTCCAGAAAATAATCATTTCCAGACTTTAAAACGTCTAAGGTCAGTTATAGCCATGATCAGTGAATGGTAGGAATTTGTATTGTGATGCTCTACTGAGTGCTTTGTGTTAGGATCCATATAAATAAGCTCCATTTTTCGAACCAGTCATCCGCTTGACAACAGCAACAGCAGCGGTGGATGCCTTCAGTTCACAGCTATTGCAGTGTCACCCTCGTCGTGTTGACTACGACTTCCTTTGCTAAAGGGCGAACCTGTTGTACAGACTGTAAGTTCCTTCTTGCACTTTGGGACTCTTTCGTTTGTCATTAACTCGGTGACATAAAAAAGTTAACATTTTGTGATTAGGACTGGGAATTATTTATCTTCTATTTCGAGCTCAATGGTTATGACCTTAATTGGGCATGTCAGGGTCGGCATTGACGATTAGATTTTATGGTGGTAACATAGTCTAGTTTTTTATTGTCGCAATATTTTTTTGTTTGCAACGGTTTCCGTAAATTTGTTAAAAATCTTTTTATGTTATGATATTATGATCAAATATTGAAATGTGTTTTCTTCATTCATTGTCTCCAATTAAAAGTGACTCATTCGAATCGGCATTTTAATAATACACTTTTTTGCACACCTCCTGGATTGTCCTAGAACATTTGCAACGACACCAGAAATGATTCTGCATTCCTCCAGAAGCTTCAAATCAGCACGGGCTTCAGCTTGGTTTCCAGCGCTGCATGGACATTTGGGGACGCCAAGTCAACTGTAGCAAATTCTGAAAGTGAGTATTGTTTTGGATGGCGTTTAAATCTTACCTTCTCGTTATATACAAAACTGAAGCGAAAATCGCTCAATAAGTTAAGTCCTTGTGTACATCATCTACAATTTTGGTTTAATAGGACTAAACCCATCCGCCGAGCTCATGAAAAGAAATTATACCCTCAAAATATTCTACATTAGAGAGTTCTGAGAGCCGTAGAATTGGGAAATTAAAAAAATATGGCAATGAAACACAGGCCCAGACTTGGGACTTCCAATTCTGAGCATTTTGGATGCAATGAAGCTCGACAGTGGCACTATTTTTTTTCATGTTGTGGAGGGATCGTTTTTCATGATGGCTACTTTTTTTCCGCTTTGGGTGAGAATTTCTCGAAAAGTCAATAACGGGTCAACCCACCAAAAATGGAAAAGAAAGAAAAGATGACATATTGATCGCCATTTCTCTGTGCAGCTTAAATACATGTGAGAGTTCTGAGTATTTTTTAAAAGAATTTAGAAGTGTGGGCATTTAGCACTAGTGTCTGGGAATTTTAATACACTGTTGCACCCGTAAGGACACTCCGTATTTTCTCGTCATGTCAACACAGTTATTGTGAAATTGGCAACTCAAGATAAACACATTGTATTGCAATGAAATTTCCTGTAATATTTCGTCATGGTATTTGACACGAAATTCTAGAAACTTGACAGGAACCGCCGAAGAATGAATGTAATATGATTTAAAGAAATTGCAGTACGAAGGACACTCCGTATTTTATCGTCATGTCAACACATTTATTGTGAAATTGGGACATGATAACCACATTGTATTGCAATGACATTTCCGGTAATATTTTGTCAAGGTATTTGACACCAAATTCTAGAATCTTGACAGGAACCGCCGAAGAATGAATGTAATATTATTTAAGAAAATTGCAGTATGAAGAACACTCCGTATTTTATCGTCATGCAACAATTTCTTACAAAAGAGAGCGCGCTATAAAAACCCTGGGAATTTTAATACACTGTTGAACCCGTAAGGACACTCCGTATTTTCTCGTCATGTCAACACATTTATTGTGAAATTTGGAACTCAAGATAAACACATTGTATTGCAAAAACATTTCCTGTAATATTTTGTCATGGTATTTGACACCAAACTCTAGAATCTTGACAGGAACCGCCGAAGAATGAATGTAATATCATTTAAGGAAATTGCAGTATGAAGGACACTCCGAAAATAATCTTTCCAGCTAATTTCGAGCAATTTCATTTTTTGGCCAAATTTGAAAAATACACGAGGGGTTAGCATGACTTTTTTTTTTTTTGAAATTTGGCCAAAAAATGACTTTTCTCCAAAATATGCAGAAATCCTTTTGAAAGGTGAGAGGAGCATCAATCAGCATTCAAACACACTATTTTAAAGATGTTGGCAAAAATAATCAATTTTTGATGAAAAAAAAAAAACATTTTAGACGGTTATTACCGCAAAGTTTTGTCAAAATATCCGTTCTACAAGCTGATCTGTCCACTTTTTATGAAATTTTGCCAAAAAATGACTTTTCTCCAAACTATGCAGAAATCCTTTTAAAGGTGAGAGGAGCATCAATTAGCATTCAAACACCCAATATTTTAAAGATGTTGGCCGAAATCATCAATTTTTGGTGAACAAAAAAAAATATTTTAGACTGTTTTTACCGCAAACTTTTGTCAAAATATCCTTTTTAAAAGCTGATCTGTCCGGAAACCGAGTCGGAATGTGTTTTAGGGTCCTTTAAGCATCTTTCCAGCTAATTTCGAGCAATTTCATTTTTTGGCCAAAATTGAAAAAAACACAAGGGGTTAGCCTTACTTTTTGATGAAATTTGGCCAAAAAATGACTTCTCCAAACTATGCAGAAATCCTTTTAAGGTAAGAGGAGCATCAATCAGCATTCAAACACCCAATATTTTAAAGATGTTGGCCAAAATCATCAATTTTTGGTGAACAAAAATAATATTTTAGACTGTTTCTACCGCAAACTTTTGTCAAAATATCCTTTTTAAAAGCTGATCTGTCCGGAAATCGAATCCGAGTGTGTTTCTAGGGTCCTTTAGGCATCTTTCCAGCTAATTTCGAGCGATTTCATTTTTTGGCAAAAATTGAAAAAAAAACACAAGGGGTTAGCCTTACTTTTTTTTATGAAATTTGGCCAAAAAATGACTTTTCTCTAAACTTTGCAGAAATCCTTTTAAAGGTAAGAGGAGCATCAATCAGCATTCAAACACCCACTATTTTAAAGATGTTGGCCAAAATCATCAATTTTTGGTGAACAAAAAAATAGTTTAGACTGTTTTTACCGCAAACTTTTGTCAAAATATCCTTTTTAAAAGCTGATCTGTCCGGAAATCGAATCGGAATGTGTTCTAGGGCCATTTAGGCATCTTTCCAGCTAATTTCAGCGGTGGAAGGCGAAGAAAGTACCGCTACGCCAACCTGACTCCCCTCAAGAGGTTCCCTCTTGAAACTTCAGACTGTCTATAACTTCCTTTTGATATTTGTGTTATCTCTTCTGTTCAGTTGTAAAGAAGATATTCTGGACAACGTGACTTTATTTTGCCAATTTTGTCGGTGTATATATTATTGGGTTATATTGACGCCGACATTATGTTCTCTCAATATTTAACAGGCACGTGTTGCGGCCAGTCATGCTCAACATCCAGTCAACATTTCAATCCAATAAAATAGCTTTTAGTTATCGTGTGACATAGGTGTGATTGTTTTTCTGTTTAGTAGTTAGGCAAATTTCATGTAGTCCGTGACTTCACTTTGGGTGGGTTTTCGGTCCGTGTAACTAAAAATTACATTGACGCCGATAATCTGTGTGTTTTCTATCAATATCTAAATATGCTTGTGTTGCCAGACACCCGGCAACTACCGAGAATACTGTAATAAAAATGGCCATTCACCATTCACCTTCCTCCCCACCTTCTATTTTTGGTTTAGCCTGCCCCTCTCATCCATCACACCCCCTGAGCTGAGTGTGTATCAGTCCAGCCAGGCATGCAGCATTTGCATAATTCTATTAGTAGCCCCATGTGCATGGAATTTGAACAAGCCATGTGCGCTTCAGTCTGCTGGGTGTTGTGCTAAATATAGGTTGTCGGGGGGGGGGGGGCTGTGCAGGTTTCCCCCGGGTTGGGAGTAGAGTTATGGTGCTTTTACCATAAGCTACCCCACTCACTTGTGACCATCACTGAGCCCCGCCCTTTGTAATTTGTCATTATTAATTGTATTCCTTGCATTGATTTCTACAACAAATTCCTTTATTCGGTACTTTGATTAAAGAACTTAAATCGTAATTGCCCCTAAAATTAGAAGTAATTAGTAATAATTAGTAGAAATAAGTAGACGGATCCAATCTTTCTTAATAAATGTATTTAATTGAAGCCTAAACATGTTCTCTCTTTACCAAGTTATTTGTTTGTCTCGCTGCGGCACATGACCACGCTACAGTACCATAGAACACCCGAGAACACCCGAGAAAATCATATTGACGCCGATAATATGTGTGTGTTTTCTCTCAATATGCAACATGCTTGTGTTGCCAGTCATGCACAACCTCTTGGAAAAATTTAATCCAATAAAACAAAAAGTTTTTGAGTTCAAATAAATACACAAACAACATGTGAAATATCTAACTGTTGCTAAGGAGTGGAAGGGTGTTTTCAAGCATTTTCTGAGATTACAATATGGACTTTTGTCCTCAAACAATTCATCTGGTGACCTGCTTTAATTTGCATGCGAGTGCAGCAGACCACATTGCGTCGCAATCTAAAAAAAAGTTTTTACATGTGTCATATAATTTCGTTTTGCCTTTTACATATTTTTTTTTACAGTGAGTTATATATTTAGAGCAATACACGTCCGTAACTTGGTTCAAAATTCTACTTTTGACGGGGATATGTCAGTTTCATGTCATAATTTTATACAGGGTACTACGGATTTAGTGGACTCCGTTTTCCGCCAAAGGTGTACAATAAGTCCATAGACGAGATACGATTATTTGCAAAAACTGATGTCTAAAAATCATGTTTGATCATGCATGAACCATTTTGAAAGTTAAGTGAAAATCTTTATTTAAAGATTATTGATTGAGAGCCTGAAAATGATTTGTTGGATTCGGTTAAGAACATTCAGGAAGTACTGGGCTCGGGTTGTGATGCTTACAGTACATTTGTTAGTACATGAAAATAATCAAACAAAACATCTCAAAACGCTTAGATCACAATTAAAACAAAAATGGCTATGAGGTTGATAAGAAACGCATATTCTGTACATGAGCTTTGCATATGCTCGGCACACATTTTTCATCAGTACCTTTTGTAATTTAAACAGCTAACCTGTGAAGATCCTGATCGAGGTATGAAAATTGATTGTGAAATCTTCTTGTACTGCCAAGAGTGAAATGCACAACTCCAGCAAAGCATACAAATTCAAGCCCCATTGAAAACAGTGTAAAATTAACAAAGTTCAGGGCCAAATAACATGCCAGCCGACATCACTTGGGTTTCTCAAACAAAAATTAAATTATTGTCTTGTCCTTCATATTTTTCTTTCTTTTCAATTTAGCCAATTACATTTTTAAATATTCACCCCAAAACAAAATCACCACCTGAAAAGTGATAGTTCCCAAGCTTGCATGTAGCCATTTTACAAGTGGCTTCCTTCCACTTTCTCAGGCAAATAGGACCCATTTTTCAACCATAATTTTATCAAGTCTGCCCTCGGAAGGAAGCCCTAAAAACCAGGGAGTTGATCCATGGCCATATTTACACAATTCCACCGTTTTTAAAGCCAAACGGTCTCCGTTTTCAAAAGAAATTGTCGGGGCCCTTTTATGCTAATGAGCTCGCGTAGAAATTCTCAATTGAATTAGTGCACTGCACCCTAAACTTGCAGCAAGAACACCATATGCGCTACAATATTATTATTCAAAATTGGTGGGGTCAGAAGTTCAGGCGTTTTTGCAATGTTGACCTCAGGACTTGGCTACATATTTACCTCTCTTTCATGACTACAAAGTGACAAATAGCTCCCTGTGACAACACATGTAGTTCTGTTTTTGTATTGCTGAATCGCGGTTAGATCCAGCAAACAGAAGTGCAACTGTGCGTACATTATTTATAACAATTCTACACCGCCGCCACAGGTAAACAGAATCGAGGACTGTCAACGAAGATGACATGTACAGGAGTAAGTAAGCCTATACTTTACATTTTATTGCAAGCTTTCGTAATTCAATTGCACAGTCGAGCAAGCGACATATATGCATGCCTAGGTTCATATACAAATTAGAAGAGCGGTATTGCGTATCGTGTGCTCCATATCCTATTGACGCAGTACAGTGTTCAGCCAGTTACCCGTGAATGTACGTGTGCATTGGTCGCAATACTTGCATATTTTGCCAGGGACTCCAAAGACAATCAATCTCCAGCCCACTTGTTTCAGCTCTAACATACAGGGTGAGTCAGAAAGATTTGTACCCAATTTCACTAATTGTTTTTGTGGCAAAAAGAGTATATTGAGAGAAAAGCTGGGTGTTTAATATGAATGATTATTACCTTGTCTTCCACAGAAATTTGGGACATTTCAAAATGGTGGCTGTGGTGAGGAGTTATGCCATTTTCAATGCAGTGGCTCATTTTCAAGTCTGCACACAGTATTGGTTTTGCCTTTTTTAAATGTGTAAATAACTTCAAGTAAGTCAGTCACCATGACTAGCTTTTATTTGGTATAACACTGCTTCACATCAGTACAAATACATTTGTTGAACCATAGAACCGTGGTCAAAGTGGGGTGTTTTTTTAGCGTGTGCTTTTCTAGCGCTTTTCTTCAAAATGGTACAATGGATAAACATGAAACTTTCAACAAACATATTCCAAAATGCCAGCCTATAACATATCTCATTGCACTTGTTTTATCGATTTCTACATATTTTTAAATATTTTCTTTAGTTTTGGGTCCAGATCAGTCTGACTCATCCTGTATTGCTCATACTACTCATTTTTTTTTTATTAATACAACATTACACTGCGGGAAATGGGTACCTGTGAATGTACACATATATATGAATATTGAACAGCACCCACTAAGGTCCGTCGACGTTCAAAGACCCCATTTATCTGGTCTCTTTTCGAATTTCCCACGATGACGAAAACAAGAAATCCCCTCTTCTATATGTTTGTACGATTTAAAAAAATCATTATGATAAATGAAGCTTATTATATAAAGCTGCTTAGACAATACAACATGTAGCCATTCACATGCATGATTCCTCTACCCTAATTTATCATCTCAAACAACCATTTTAAAAGGCTGAAATGGAAATGCACAGCAGTTTCAGTTTCTCACTCCATTAAAAAATTCCCGAATATATGTTCGCCTCTAAACTTCACAAACAATATTCGTTATTGGATATGTAAATGCTATACTTCTGACAAGAGTACATGGCATTTTGCCTGTCTTTTCGTGTTTGTAATATTTTTCATATAACTGTGATTGAAACGTCATAAGCGAACCGCAAACTTCAAATTGCAGATTGAATTGATGGCCAAATTGAACTATAAAACGCTTTATAATGTGTGCGAGTACAATTGTCACCTCTTTGATAAGAATGGCTATGTGATGGCTATGTCATTCACATTACTTCATACCTTTGTGATGGTTAATCAAATTAGAATTTGCCCTTCACCGACGTATAAACACTGTGTACTCAGTGTGTTACCTCCCGAGTGAAAGTTGGCACCGAGCTTACGGGATCGGTTGGCTGGTTCAAATCTGATGTGCATAGCAGCGGGTACCGCATTTAACTATTCATAAGATGGAATCTTGCGTCGGGGTGATGTAAATTAAATTAGGTTTTGCCCTTCACCGACGTATAAACACTGTATACCTCCCGAGGGAATGTTGGAAAAATCACTCGGGTGGGACTCGAACCCACGACCTCCTGCTTTCTAGCTGCAGACGTCTTACCACCTGGCCACTGAGTTTACGGCATCGGTTGGCTGGTTCGAATCTGATGTACATAGCAGCGGTTACCGCATTTAACTATTCACAAAATGGAATTTTGCGTCGGGGTGATAAATCAAATTAGGTTTTGCCCTTCACCGACGTATATTGAGATGGTTGTAGTTTTTTTTAACTCTGATTTAGATTTGTATTCGTGTGGCATTCAAATCTACAATTGATAAATTTATCGTCACTGACACCACGAAGTGACACTCTACGTGTTAAACCATATTTTTTTCGATTTTCAGGTTTTTTTTTTACATTTTTAAACATTATTCATCAAGGCCTACCATTGCACGAAGTTTCAAATCTTCAGGAGCTTTACTTGAACAATTACGCTAATTATCCATGGCAACTTTTGCTCAAAAGTGACGATTTTCGTTTCACGAGGCAACACTCAAGTTCCATTTACCATTGTAATGCATGGAGCGCACTCTGCTCAAATGCGAGCAAAAACGTTTTCACGAAGTGACACTCTCCTTGTGTGAGCGCGCGCGCGCTGACCCGAAGTAACCTCACCTAGTATTGTAATACATTGAAGGGTGTCACTTCGTGAAAACGAAAATTGATTGTTTCGCAGCTTTTCGGTTTCACGAACTAACACTCAATTTTTTTCTCCTATTTCTTGTTGATTTAATATACGAACGTGTGAAAAACTGCAGATTAAATGAATTCAATACATCAAGTGTCCACAACGAGAAACCCAAGTGAAAATACTGTGCAGTTTCGACGCAAAATGTTGTTTTAAAAGGCGTTTAACTTTAGATGCCGTTTTCTCCGATTGCTAGTTTTTACTGATATGTACATGGGTGTCACTTCGTAGTGACGGTGACGTTATAATTCAAAATGTCTTAAAATTTCAGTGTTTATTTCTTTTTATTTTAGGCTCTGTTCAAATATATAATTGAAATATAATTTAAGCCCCTACATTAATACAGAATACGATGTAAAGTTGGGGCTTCTGTTTTTTTTTGGTTTTTTTTACAGTTAATATCATTGTAAGTATTATCAGAACGTTAACATTGCTTTCAACTTGACCAGATGTTGCACAAGCCTTTGATGCTGTTTGTTTCTTCTTGGATTACCATACTAGACATTCAATTTCAGAAAAATGATACTTTACAAATTACCTCGACCTAAACATACTGCGTATGTATTATGTAAATTCCGGGCTTTTGTTTTTACATAAATAAGCAACCGTCTGGTAATAATATTGTTGTGGTCTCTTTGCTAACCTGTATTCCTGTTTCGGCCGTCAGATTGTTTTCACTTTCCTTTTCAGAGTTTTACTTGCAGCTATGGATGGGTTGTAACTGCCTTGGATTTCGTCATTGGTGCTATTGAGCTTGGAACGTTCAAAAGTTTCGGCGTCTTAATTTTGCCCATTGGCGAATCATTGGATTGTTCAATTCCAGCATTAGGAACAGCCATAGCTGCATCGCACACGACGTGCTATGTTTTAGGTAAGTCAAGGTTTCATTATGCTTATCAGCAACTTCTTTAAAATGTACTGTACAGTCGATTTTCAACTTGCCTCAAACATTCAGTAATTTCTGTTAAAAACTAATCGCTTTGCCAACCAAACTACCGGTATTAATCTCCAACAGCGATTAAGTTTGGCACCCACCTATGTTCAAGGAATAATTTTCGTTGCTCTTCATCTGGTTTAACAAATAAATAGCAAGACATTCGATCGGTATGTGTTTATCTACATTCTGACATGTGTTTGTCTACCCTTCTATCTTGTCCCACATCTCCAACAATTTTGTGCCTCTACTCAACGGCATAGACCCATGGAAAATCAAATGCTAATTAGAACTCCTCCTTCAGACAAAACCTGTCAGCTGATGGGTGTATGCTTCATCGAGAGAGGGTAAAGATTTACTGTCTGTGTATGTGCTCATCAACAAATTCGATCTTATATCGGGTTTTTCCCTTCGCTGACATATGTTTATAAAAACTGTATAATGCTCAGTGTTGTCCGATGGCTTGCGTAAAAATTCACAAGCTTACTCTGAACGAATCTTATAAAATTCGATTTTCCAAAACAAACTTTGACATATGAGTATTTGATTTCTTTCCCTAATATCTGGAAAAAAATACTGTTGTTGTTTTGGTTGCTATTCCTTTTCACTCAAACAGATTTAATGGTGAGTACACTTTTTCCGTAACTTATCAGTACTGAAAGGGTAGCGGGAACCAGTCTTCCCTGAGAGCCCTGAATTGTTGTCAGGCGCGGCAAGTCATTCGAATTTGTAAGAAGACTAATTAACTGGGTCTGTTGTGTTGTTGTTTTTCCAATTATAAACTAACAGACCAGTAGTAATTGTAACTATTGTGACCTTCTATCTGTTGTATTATGAATTTGTTCAGTTCCGCTGGTAAACATTCTGACGGAGAAGTATGGCTCACGGAGAATCGTCATAGCCGGAGGAATCATCATGTTTTTTTCGTTCATTGGGATCTCAATGGCAAATAACCTTGCTCTCTTTTCGGTTCTCATAATGATTTGGGGTAAGTCAACTAACCATGATTGTTCACATTAAACGTATTAATGTTCAGTTTATAGTCAGTGGGCTTACGGTCGAAAATGACCCCCCATATGCAATTTCGGGTACATTCTTTGAAACTCTCAGGATCACTAGAGGATACCTTTAGAAGTTCAAAACCACTTGATGCCATTTATTCTGACCCTTTTGTGGGCGTGGCCATGATTTTAAAAAAGTGGGGGGCTTCGCGCGTAAAAAAAATTATTTAAAAAAAAATAATTTTCTTTTTCACATTTGGACAGTTAACTCAAGTGCTACATCACAAAAAAAAACATTCCACAATTGTGCCTCTTTTGGGGGTGGGGCAACCTTTTAAATAAGTGGGGGCACACGTTGCTAACAGAAAATCGACCTGTAACAGGCAATCTTGAGCTTTTTTGTTTTGTTTTTGTATTTGTTACAATCCCTTATAATTTGGTGTGGAAAACAGAGTTTTGAGTTAAGGCCCAAAAAAAAGTCTCCGGTTTCTGGTATGCGCGCGCGTCGGCCATGCGCGTCGGCAAAATGAAAAAGTTTTTTTTTCAATGAAAGATGATGTCTCCAAACCGCCAAACTCACTGGTTTGACTGGAATCATGCTGCTGCACAATTTTAACGTATTTTTAAATTGGGTTATGGTCGAGAATAAGCTTTATGTGGCCTCTCTGGACTCCCATATATTTGCACTAAGTTTAGTCGGGCACCATTTGCAGTCATCAGCCGACATTTGAAGCAAAATAAATCAGGTAAAAAAAAAACAAAAACAAAAAACGCGTCGCCACACTACTTTTTGGGCAAGCTCCATACCAAAAACCGGAGACTTTTTTTTGGCCATGCGCGTCGGCAAAATGAAAAAGTTTTTTTTCAATGAAAGATGATGTCTCCAAACCGCCAAACTCACTGGTTTGACTGGAATCATGCTGCTGCACAATTTTAACGTATTTTTAGATTGGGTTATGGTCGAGAATAAGCTTTATGTGGCCTCTCTGGACTCCCATATATTTGCACTAAGTTTAGTCGGGCACCATTTGCAGTCATCAGCCGACATTTGAAGCAAAATAAATCAGGTAAAAAAAAAAAAACCGCGTCGCCACACCAATTTTTGGGCAAGCTCCATACCAGAAACTGGAGACTTTTTTGGGGGGCCTAAGCAGAGTTGTATATCACTGTTATAGAAGGCAATAAAGTCCTTGTTTGATTTAACAGGAGGTTTGAGTTATCAACAGTTTGACATTTTGAGATTTCACTGTAGTTTATTTTGTCCTGACAACAATGTTGACCTCGTTTTATTACACACAAACTGCAATAGCCTTTTTAACTTCAAATTTATTTATCTTCACTTCATTTTTAAAAAGGATATTATTAAATGTGGTACTCGGTAATTGGAAATATTGTTTGAAAATGACAAAGTTCAATATTAAGAGTAAAACTTATCAAACTTGGGTGATTTAGTGAATCCTTTATAAGTCACTTGTAATTGGACAACATATTTGGCATTTAATATCCATGACCTTATTTAGTAATAGAAAAGTGTGAGACTATATTGTCAATAGTTTCAGAATCCAGATTACACAAGATGGATTACACAAGATTGGTTTCACTTGACAGTTTTAAATTTGGCATATCACCATAAATGATATGATTGGTGATGTACTTCAAGATTGAATATATCAAAAGGATTTGTAGCCACCGAGAAGAGAAACACATCTTAGCTGAAACTTTGATGACTATATTTCCAATAGTTCCTGAAAACCCAATCCACATGAAG
Source organism: Patiria pectinifera (assembly GCA_029964075.1). Taxonomy (NCBI): domain Eukaryota; kingdom Metazoa; phylum Echinodermata; class Asteroidea; order Valvatida; family Asterinidae; genus Patiria; species Patiria pectinifera. The sequence continues at coordinate 54,874,270 of CM057142.1, read as the reverse complement.
GCCCAGGCAGAAATCGAACCCTGCGATGAAAGGCGAAGAAAGTAACCAATGAGCCAACCTGACTCCCCAAGCGCCAACCTGGCTCCCAAAAGATTCAAGAAAAGCATGTAACCAGTTCAAATTATAAAAGTATTTTAATAACTACAAATCCTTTACCTTAACATTCCAGCATGGTTTTCCAAAGCGAACAACTCAAAAGTTAGGCAAACCTCTTGACAGAGGCTTGGGATACCAAGTTTTCCTTCTGATATATCCAATCTTAAAGTATGGCACCAATTATATTAATGATACATATATTCAGTGATATGCCATATTTAAAACTGTGACACACACAAAATGTTGTGTAATCCATCCAGATCTGGATTCTGAAACTATTGACAATATAGTCTCACACTTTTCTATTACTAAATAACGTCATGGATATTAAATACCAAATATGTTGTCCAATTACAAGTGACTTATGTAGGATTCACTAAATCACCCAAGTTTGGCAAGTTTTACTCTTAATATTGCAATTTGTAATTTTCAAACAATATTTCCAATGATCGAGTACCACATTTCATAATATCATTTTTATAAATGAAGTGAAGATAAATAAATTTTAAGTTAAAAAGGCTATTGCAGTTTGTATGTTACAAAACAAGGTCAGCATTGTTGTCAGGACAAAATAAACTACAGTGAAATCTCAAAATGTCAAACTGTTGATAAATCAAACCTCCTGTTAAGTCAAACAAAGACTAATTATTCCCTTCAGTTGTATAACAGTGATATACAACCCTGCTTGACTCAAAACTCAGCTTAGCTCACATTTTGAGCCCATTCTCTCAAAGTTTTACTTATCGAGATTTCACTGTATATCAAAACATAAATGTCTCATAAAATTGATTATTTGTCCATTTGTACATGTATGTGTACAATATGCCAGATATGTTAAAAACGGCTGCCATTTTAATGGCCAATGGGAGGGGGAGTGGGGTGGAGCAGATTGTCACTTGTTGGAGTGTCCAGAGGTGTTTGTGAGAGTTTGAAAAAATGTGCAATAATCCATATGGGCTCGCACAAGCTTCCTTTTGGAATACACGTATGCCCCTTTTTTATGAAAAAAGTGTGACATGCCCCCAAATGGGAGCCAAAGAATTTATGAGTTGACATGTAAACGTTTTTTCCTTGCCAAATTATAATGGATTGAAACAAAAACAAAAACAAAAAACCTCAAGATTGCATTTTACAGGTCGATTTTCTGTTAGCGACATGTGACCCCCACTTTTTAAAATGTTGTCCCACCCCCAAAAGAGGCAAAATTGTGGATTTTTTTTTCTTGTGATGTAGCACTTGGGGGAACTGTCCAAATGCGAAAAAGAAAAGCAACATTTTTTTAAATATTGTTTGCGCGCGATGGCCATGGCCACGCCCACAAAAGGGTCAGAAAAAAATGGCATCAAGTGGTTTGGAACTTCTTGAGGTATCCTCTAGTGATCCTGAGAGCTTCAAAGAGTGTACCCGAAATTGCATATGGGCCACCACAAGCCCACTGACTAATAGGTATATCAAAGATTATTCAACAAAGAGTGAAATTTAACTAAAATTTTAAATCAGTTAAATTTGACATTTAAATGATTCAAAATTTGTGTTATTATTATTACTATTATTATTGTTATTATTATTTATTTATTTATTCGGCATTAAAAACACATACAAACAAGTAAACAAAAACGAAAGCCCGTGCGTCGGGTGGATTTATATTCAATACTGGGTTTTGCCCGTCACCGACGTATTGTTTATTAAAACTATACTCAGTGTTGTCGGAGTGCTTGCAAGAAAAAAAATCACAAAACGACTCGTAGGATTTGCATACATGACCTCCTGCTTACTAGTGCAGACGTCCTACCACTCGAGCCATCATCAAACTCTTCGTAACTTACGATGCATCGCAGCGCTGCGACGCGTCGTATCTCTACGATGCGTCGCAGCTGCGACGCGTCCTGCGATCCATTTCACTAAACACGTCGTAAGTGCGACGCGTCGTACGTGTATTTATAGCACAACTCGGTGACTGTTTTGTCTTCAGTCAGCGTACAGTAAATAGTCGTCTGATATTTAACAAAGAGTCGTCGGATCTCAGCTCGAAATTTGTTAAAACGTAAAACAAAATGGCGGCTGTGCGATGCAATTTTGAAGGAAAACAAGCTCTCATTGGACTGTATAGCTACTTTGAAATTTCAACTCTAATATTCCTGTCTAATTCATAATTATTCAATGACTTTTCTATTTACAACTTTACACACATTGCCTTGGTATTATAATTTCGTTAATGTAATATTTGTGGCATAAAACTGGCTTAGAAATGACTCTTCTTATTTTGCGATGACCAGTAGACACGTCGTAACTTGCGACGTGTTTTAAGCCGTTGTCAAGGAACTTACGACGCGTTCAACACATCGCAACTTTAGTGAAATGGAAGATACGACGCGTCGCGAGTTGCGACGTGTTACACGTCGTAACTTGAGTTGCGACGCGTCGCAGCGCTTCGTGAAATCGGGTGCAGGTGACGCAAGTTCAGTGGTCCAGAGGTAAGACATCTGCACTAGTAATTTGTGTTATGAGCTTATGGGTTCGAGTCCCACCCGAGCACTCGACCAACACTGATTATGCAGTGTATATAAAATAAGTCGGTGAGAGGAAAACCAAATATTGAAATAATTATAAAGTCACCTTATTAATAATGATTATGTTATAATTTGACAATGTGAAATAATTTCTGTTCACGTTGTTTGTGGTCAATCTTTTGTTTTCAAACAGGAGTGGGTGTTTCCCTTGTCTACGTGCCACCAATTGCTGAAGTAATAAAACATTTCCCTACCAATCCAGCCCTACCAATCGGCATCACTCGCACAGGATGTGCCTTGGGAATGATTATATCCACCGCTGACAGAAATCTTGATCGAGATATATGGATGGCGTGGAACCATGCTCATATTTGCTGCTTTTAATGCAAACATTTGCGCACTCGGAGCTTTGTTCAAGCCACATCCACCATTCTATAAACTCGTTACCGTAAAGCATTCCCCACGTTCAGATATGATACACAAGAATTCACTGTGTGGTGACAATAAGCTAAACGTTTGTATGAACGCTGCCAATGGATTTTGTAAGATGCTCTCATTGGATGTGTTATTGCTTGAACCAATATTCACCATATATGCTTTTGCATGTTTCATACTTGGCATCATGTATAGCGGTTGGATGATTTACCTCGTTCCCCATGCAGTAGCAAGAGGTATCGGGGACCAGCACGCTTCTCTCCTATCTACTGCAGGAGGAGTTGGTACCCTGATTGGAAGGATCATATACGGACCTATACTGCAACGTGGATACATCAAACCAGTTCAGATGTTCATTCTCCTAGCCTGTGCCAATCTAGCATTTATGCTTGATCCAGTCGTTTTAGATAACTACCCAGGACTGGTTGTATTGGCTTTTGTCAATGGCCTATGCCTCGGTACAATGTCTGGTCTGTTTATACTTATGTCGCAGCAAGTCTTAGCAGGTGAAATAGGTGACCAGGCCTGGGGAACGTTGTGCGTCACCTTTGCAGTTGGAGAACTAGCTGGCGGAGCTTTTGCAGGTAAACTATATTATAACATTTCTTAGTGACTTTGTCCCTTTCATTTTGCCATTCGTTTTGTAAATCATTACTTACTCTCGGCTTGAACTCAAATATCTTTTGTGAATATATGTGATCCTGATTTTTCTAGCAGTAATCTCTGTCCGTTTAAACAGATAAAGCATACTTTTCGAAACATCGAGTTATTAACCAGATTCTTTCCGGAACCACACAAACTCGCAAAAGACATTGTGATACCACCAACCCCTTACCTATTGACTCTTCATCATGCATGCAACGTGTAGCGACTTTCGTACCACAGCACTTAACACGGTTCCGCCCCTGCTCTGCTAGGGCCAACATACTCATCACAGTTTACACCTTCCTGCGAGCGGAGGTTTTGCGGTGCAGATTTAAATCATTTACAACACAAAATTGCTCATGAAACACATTCACTTAATACATTTATCTGGGGGTATATCTCTCCTTGCAGCAGGACTATTCTCAGAGAAACTTGCACTGTTTAACGGAAAAGGCCTCCAAGGAAAAAAATATAAAGTACATTAAAAAAGATAATCTTAATATTAATTGTTAATATGTAAAACTTATAAATTGAACACTGTTAATTTAAAAGTGATTTCATCTTGAAGGGTGGTCCATCGACTTTCCATAGAAACCTTATTTGCATCTGTACTGTCACGGATAACCGAGCACCATTCACATGAAAACAAAGGCCAAAAACCTCCTTTCAAAGTTTACTGAATAAGTGGCGAGTGAAGCTGTCAAAAGAATGCGCCTTCGCAGGGGACAGTGCGTTGAAAGGGGTCTGTTGAAGATGTTGCATAAAATGGTAAAACATATCATTCCAAGTTTTTGAACTTAAATTAGCTATCCTACGACAAACTGCTTTTAAACATAGTTTACAGTGGGCACCGGCAAAGCCTTTGGCACAGTTATTGCATTGGAAATAGTCAATACTTTAATAAATAAATAATAATATCATTTCTTAGAAATGTTAATCACGAAATTCCATGTATTCTCCAACACCTTCACCTTGTCTGCCTCCCTATTCAACTGCGACGGTAGCCACGTAATCAGGCAACATTTGAAAAAGTGAGTCTTTGGCCTTTGTTTTGAAGTCAGTGGTCCACGGTCACCCTGACTGCAGAGGTGCAAATCAGGTATCAAATGGAAAGTTATCCTTTACATACTAACCCATTATTTTTGAATTACTTTTTATTGTACAACCTGTAAAAAAGAAGACTTATATTTGCCAGAGTTTTTAATAGAGTCATCTCGGTTCACAGGTCATCTTATGTCAAATCAAGTAGTGTCAAATCAATTTCAGTGGTATTCCTTTTTTTCAATATTCAATATATCGATTGTGACATGACTAGAAAGAGAGTTGTACTTTTATTGTCAACTCTGCAAAATCTAGGTTTATACAAGATACAAACAATTGATTAGACCGGCATACGTCTAAAAGTGTACAGTGTGAATGGACACATTGCTGGCTTCCTCCCCTACTTACTTCTCAAGCCATCACATTTTTACTTGATTTCCCCTTTTTCTTTTTTTCTTGCTCCCTTGGCCAGGTTTCGTCTATGAATCTACCGGAAGCTACAAGTTGGCCTTTCTGATTCTCGGCGGACTTTCAGGCGTGGTCGCTGTGACGCTTGCGGTTGAACGCTTCCTGAATCGCTGTCGTGAGGACTGATATCTCTACATTAGTGTACATACTGAATTTATCCTTTAAAGTCTCTGCGGTGCCATCACAACTATTATACAAATATTGAATGCTTCGAGTGGTGTAGTAAAACTAGCCTCCAGAGGTGATCCATGGACAGTGTATTTTCCCGAGGCGAAGCCGAGGGAAAATAAAATGCTCCATGGATCACCGAGGGAGGCTAGTTTTACTTCACCACGAAATAATGCATTCAATATTTGTTATATAACACTTCAACCACAGATTCTGTTGGTTTTAATATTTTGAATTATTTAAATCTGAACACAGTTGAAATAAACTTCATTTTCAATACAAAATTGGTGGAAAATGTATTTTTCTCTTCCAAACTACCCCTTCGCGAAATGTTTGAACCCAACTCTGTGGCGCGCTCTCTTTGGAACAAAACGCGCAACGCGCACACCAGCATGCATGTGCATTTACACACAAATACCGCGCCGTGAAAATAGTACTTTGGTTGCTAATGGTATAGTACTTTGGTTGCTACGGGTATAGTACTTTTGGCCGTGCACAGAAAGATAGCAAAAATAGAAAGTATCATGTGACTCGCTCTCGGCCAATCAAGACACAGAATCTGTGGGTGAGGTGTTATAAACTGAAATATCCTGCTTGTTTTTCTTTGTTTTGTTTTTAGCATCAAAACCTGAATCCTGCACTCCATTCATTAGACTCTAATCTATATGAGGCAAAAAGGTCACGAGCATCGTATAATTCAGATCTCGGTTGGAACTAGAAACTTCCGCGAATAGTTTCTCCACCTTTTGGTTTGGGTTCAAGCTAGTCGGTGCCATTTTGTATGTATTCCATTTCTTTTCCAAGGTTATGCCCGAACAGTTTAAAACTGGTTTCTATTGTAGCCCTGCATACATTACAAATTATGAAATAGTCATTATCATCGTGTGAACACTTCAAAGAATATTTTCATGACAAGTTATTTAATGTGTACACATTCGTATTGTATATTTACAGGCGTCGATTATTCTTTACAAATATGTACAAATCTTGAGACAATGGTGACAAATAATGATCCAAATGAGACAATAATGATCCAAATATATGTGGTTAATATACCATAAGGTTGAGGAACCTGAGAACCTGTGAACTACCAGAGACGTTTACGAAAGCCATTTCGAGACACAAATAAAATGGATTATTCAATTGAATATGAATAATTCCAGAACTTGGAATATCAGTAACTACTGAATATGTGTTCAGATTTGAACTCGAATTTCATCAAATCGGTTTTTAATCTAAACAGTATCCACTTTGGTTTCCAACGAAAAAGCCGTTTGAACTGTCTACATTTTAAAAATTATTCATGTGTAGGGTAATTCGTTTTTGAAGCTCTTGAATAAAAGATTATTTGAGTTATTAGAGGTATGGGTATCTCAATGGAAAAAAAGTGATTCCTTATCACACGAATTATGAATTAAAGCTACACACCCCGAAATATTACATTTCACTTTATACAATAATTACTATTCCTGATAACAAAAAAATACTGCTCTTTTTATTTTTAGATGCTTGTTTTACCCTCGATCCCTTAATATCTAAGGCTTTTGCATTTTAAAAAGGTGCATGTTTTTTAGAAGGTACATATAGGTATACAAGGAGTTTTTTGTGGGGGTGGGGGGTTGGGGTTGGGTGAGTAATGTTTAACTTTTTATTCAGTGGCAATTGGGCAATGTTAACAGATGTTCAAGTCTAGCCAAGATATATATTGTTGGAGTTGATTTATTAAAGAAAAAAATTAACTAACTTCTATGCGTACTCTTGGCATCTACGGCCCTCACTTCTTAGCGTGTCATTATATCACGTTACCATAATATTATTACCGCCACGCTTGTACCGTTGTATTAACGACTGTGAGTAGTCGAATCGACTGGTCTTTGCGCTGGAAAAAAACAACAGTTTCCAAGTCGCATCGAAATCATTGTATTTACGACACACAGGCCCATGATTGAAATCCCTAATTACGTCCAACCCCTTCGGTGTTTAAGACCTGCGTTACAAAAACCTCTCTTGTTACAAAATCAATCACGTTTTCCCTCATGTTGGCGGCAAACAGGAAATGATATAGCTTCTTCCATGTCAGTGTCAATTGATTTACAGACGAATCTTGATGGAGGAATACGCAGCGTCTCATGTAAACATATCGAGATAATGTCGCTGAATGTGTAGCAATCACATGCCATCCTTAACTCTGCACTGTTTTTGTTCTCTGTACTCGCTGCGTGCATGCAGTGAGCCTGTATCCATGACGCGATCGCGTGACATTGTTTAGAGCTGTGGGGTAGAGTGGAGTTGTCTTTGCCTCGCAACGTCGAAAGAGTCCTAAGCAAGATGGAGATTCTAAACATTCTTTCAATAATCAGCGGAGTAGTAGGCATTGCTGGTAATACAGTTGTCTGCTTGGTGGTTTGGCGTATACGAAACCTACATACATTAACCAATGTCTTCATTTTCAACCAAGCAGTTGCTGATTTGCTTTGCTCGTTAGCGCTGTTTCTGTATGCCATCTTACCAATCTCTGATCCGTTACCTTCTGGGATACCAGGCTTGCTACTGTGTTACATGTGGATATCTGAAACCACCCTATGGCTATTTATGAACACATCGTCCATCAGTCTGGCCGCTTTGACATTAGAGCGATACCTAGCCATCGTGTTTCCCTTAAGGTACCGTAAGATGACATCGACAAGACGGCCACCTGCCATCGCCGTAGCCTTAACGTGGATAATCGGTTTTGGTCTTGGATGCGTCACAAGCATCTCTCTGGTCGATTATTCGGAAGTTGAGAATCGATGTCGATACACCACGTTGTCTCCGACATCGGATCCTGTACATGGATTCATATTCGCTTTGTATCTCGTCTATTTCACAACCACCGCCGCCACGATGTTACTGGCTTACATTCACATCTCTGTCGTATTGAAACGGAGCGCCCGTCTAAGAATTCGGCCAGATGCAATCCTCCCAAGACAGACAGCAACGGGCCGACTACAAGAACACCCGTTTCTTCGTGCTAGACGAAATGTTATCCGAACCTTAACACTTGTCTTCGCTGTCTACATCGTGTGCTGGTTACCCAATGAGATAATGTCTGCCTTGGGCACCACTGGGCAACCACTCCGCATATCAGTGCTTCTGGTGGCTAGTAATTCGTGTGTTAATCCCCTCATCTACTCCATTAAATACAGGTCCTTCAGACGCGGGCTTAAGCAACTGTTTTGCGATTTTACTTGGCATTGACTAGCAATTTAGCAAGCAGCACTTCTGCAGCTACGTATACTTCAAATACGCAGCGAGTATACTTCGAATTTATTGTTGGATGTTTTGAACGTTTGTTGAAGAGCGAAGACCGCGTACTACGCATATTGCAACTGACAACTTTTGTAATTTCTAGTTTATTGAGAAAAAAAGTGTACAGAACTTCGAACACCTCAATCAAGATCTTCAAAAGCTGTATGATTCCATTAGTGGAATGACGACTTTTGTTTGAGCATGTTGCGACCTGATGACTTTTTCTTAATTCAGAGGCCATATAGCGATGGATGTGAAGAGCATAAGCCGGTCCTTTCAAACAGCTGTTTAAGTGTTTTAGTGTTTAGTTACAAATTGCTTTTCGTTGGCGTTCATCCATTTTTATCTCATCCCTTATGGGAAGCCTGTCGAGGCAAAAGGGCGTAACTTGTATTTAAGATAAAGTCACTTTGGGGGAGGTTATTGGTTGCGCGGCCGTTTCCATTTAACAAACACTCACATCCATACGGCCATCCGTACGGTTACAAATAAAGCAGGCCGTATCTCGTGCAAAATTGCGTATGTTTTATTCAGTTTCTCTGACAAGGGGCGTATTTTGAGATGCATCCTGTTTGTGCATGATGTGACGAGGTAACAGGGCGTAAATATTCAAGTTAATTACGTCCTTTTGCCATCTGGTTAAACAATGATTTGTATCAACGTCAAAGTGCCGTTATACTGCAAATTGCATGGAGGCATTAGCTCAAGATGCATTGGGTTTTTTTTTCGAAAAAAACCTCGGGTTATGTTTGTGGTAATGGTAGAATGGTGGAATCTGTTATAAAATCCTTTTTTTCTTAAAACCTATGACAAGAAACTAGTTTGCATAGTGTATTTACAATATTCATGCAACCTGTGGTAGAAAAGTGATTCATCTGACAGAGAAAAAGAGAAAAAAAAGACCTTGAACTTCAGTAATCACATTTTGCGTAAAATGTATTATACTTTCAAGGTACGCCTTTCAGCAATGAAAGAGCCTAGTCGGCTCTTTCTGAATCAATTTCTCACTGTATTCAAGATCGAAGACCAAATAATGTCAATTGCACGTGTATCACTGCATTTGTTCTGATGGTCGACCCCCTAAATACTGAATTCTTCACAAATCAGAAGAATTCAAATTATTAACATTTGATCAGCGAATGGGCATAGTACCAACAATTAACCCACTACACTGAAGAAACTGGTTTTGCTAAAAGTGCAAGTTCAGATTCAGTGTAATGTTTCTCACCCCGCCGATGGCAAATTATAACACCCATAAATTATATCACAAAAGGCAAATACATGTGTATAGTCTAAACACGATATACATGTTATCATCATTTATTAAAAAAAAAAACACCATAAAACCTTGTTTGTAACCCAACAGCTGCTTTAACAGACAGAATGAGGTGATGACTTTGACTTAACGGCTACATTGCAATGTTATGTGGGCATGGACGTCGCCAGGAAACACAACCAAAAAAGAGAGAGACATAAGAAGAAGGGGGAAAAGAAGACGAGTTGCAAAGTCATATTGCTGTTATTAATTTAATGCACATTTAACAACACGGGCGTCCGCAGCGTCCGACGGGGCTGGGGTGGGCAAATGTCCCTCCCCCCGCGCGCCCCGCGCGAACCCACGAAAAGAATGATAAATTAAGAATAAGGTAGAGAAAGTACAAGGACTTTTGAAAATAATGTGCTTCCCCCCCCCCCCTCCCCGAATAAATATCCTGACGACGCCCATGAATGTGGGCAGTTTTGCAAGTACATTAATTTTTTTACAAGGATATCTTTTCACAAGAGAAAATGTACATGTACGTGGTAATCTCCACTGAGGTCTCTTACTCGTTCCAGACGGCCAGAGGGAGATTTGGAATTCGGAGCCTCAGTTAAAATTGTCTATTTTACAAATTTCATCGTTTCGAAATTCTGAGCTACGACAAATTGGGAGACACAGGCCTCAACAGGGATCCGGATCCGTGTATTCTGTTTAATTAAATTACTTACGATAATGAGACCGAAGTGTTTCAAAGGTCTCAGACTGGAAGCAGAATTTTTGTGATTGAGTTTGATCTTCAACCAAAAGAAGCTTTTCTTAGCGTTTGTAATTTTAAGAAATTACCTTACAATGTATAAATGTATTTTTAAGTCATTAACTCAACTTTAATTCTTTAGTGGTTTTACTTACAATGTCATGTTTTATCTTGTGTCCAGTCAGTCTATTAAAAACAACTCTTTGTGCGTATACGCCTGACCGAGTTGTTTCATGCATATTAAGACGAAAATGCAGCACACTCATAACTATGACACCATTATGTTGATCTTTGCTCGCGTTGATGTTAATAACAGGTAGCAGTTTTATTTTTTGGTGAAAGACCCTCTCTCCGTCCCATGCATAGCTTAGGCGTTTCATTTATTAAGCCTACATTTCACTGGTATGCATCAATTGCCACGAGGGAATTGTTCAACCTTATTACAAATACCATCCACCTTTTAATATTAACCGACGCAGTGTATAGTAGAGTAATACACACAGTGTTGAAATACGTCATGTAGAGATAGTTATATGCTATGCTGAAAATGTCTTGCTGTTAGATTAAGAACCCTCGATAAAGAGTTAGTTTTACCAGGACTGATATCAAGACTGGCTTCATCGAATTGCTCTAAAAGCGGAGAGTAATCTGCAATGATTTATGTTCCCTCTTTAAATTTAAGTATCGGCCAGATGATATTTCACGATTCCAGCCTCATCGACTCTTGGCAGTTCACTTCTCGTTTAGACACTAAATGCCGTCTCGGGAGATTTGGTTTCACGTCAGTTGATAGTACAGCGTATTTCCTGGGCTATAAATTGGCTGGTGACCAGTACCTCTCTTCAAATAGATGACCGTCCGACCTGAAATAAATTGGATTATAATGTTAGGAAACGCCTACACAACTCTAGGCCTATCGTAACCTTGGTCAAGGCGTTCGTCATCATCTGTCCGTACGGTATTCGGCGGCATATCCTTGCCGCGCGCTGAATGATCGCTATGCAGTGCATGCAAAAATACAGCGCGAACAGCGACCTCATGTGGCCAATATTTATATGCAAATCATTTGATCTAGACTAACTCCTTGGTCCAATCGTCCATGTGAGGTATGGGGGTGGTGCTCATTATGCTAATAGCCTAAGCTGACCTTGAAAGTCGTTTTTTTATTGGTCGATCGTTGCGTGGAAACTTGCAATTGCATAGCGGTGAAAGGTCCTATAGCGATAACGTGTGGCACTTGTACATAATACACAGCACCAATGCACACAAAAATGTGGTTTCTAACACGTCCGCAACTGAAGGCGAAAAGCTGCAAATAATAAATTTGATGACGTCGGGATAAACCAAGGTGTGATTGGACACACCGCATATTATTAGCCCCGCCTACACTAATCTGTATCCGCATATGAGGTCGTGCACGAGAAATCCAGCGCAAAATAAAGAAAAACATAAGCTTTCGCCGGCGATTGGACCAAGGCGTTCGATCAGATCCAAATAATTTGCACATAGAAAATAGTGGCCGCATGAGGTCGCTTTATTTTTTTACACTATATTTTTTTTACATAGCATAGCCAGCGAGGATATGCCGTCGAATACCGTACGGACGGATATGCCGAACGCCTGACCAAGGCTAGGCTTATCGAGGTCCCATAGCTATGGCACCTCGATTTCTATGAGTACCGTTTCAAATAAGTTATTATGTTTGTTACATTTCGACCTAAATCTGACCCCCTATCTGATGTATGGTTAACAGACGAAGAGATCACCAATGGCATTATAACTTTGGCGTCAACCTACTGAATCGGATGAGAATTCGGCATAATCCTGATTAAACATAGCTCATTGGGGTATGGGACTGATGCATGCAGAGGGTGCACAAACGGTAGTAAGGCGTGATTTGGTTTGCTAGCGTGTCTTCAATCAAAATGAAAATCTTCAAATCCAATCACCAATAAGACTTCAGAAGATCAACTTGAAGATAATTCTAAGAATAGGTTCCATGTCACTCGGAGGTAAAGGACCCAAATTACAGGAAAAATTAGCCGATGATACACTTTCTAAACACACTGTTTTGGATACATCCATGCGTTTCAGGTCATTACCTGTCCATGTTTTCTGTGACGTCATGATGAATGCTGTACACTGTTCCTCTTGATCGCATAGATGTTTAGCCTCGTTTTCATCGAAGGCTGTCAGAACACAGCTCGGCCCCCCCATTTGTAGGGATGAAGTGCACCAGAAATCACCTTGATGTGGCAAGTCGATATCAGCAAATATTTCATAAGCGTTTCCTGTACCTGAGAGAAATAGGGATAAAATAACACACGCTAAACACTCACTTTAAATATGCAAGTTAGGGGTTTCCTGTACGAATAATGACGGAAAATATTTGTTCCACTCAATAAATGATTGTCATTTATTGAAAAATGATTAACCCTGTCAGAGCAACAGTAAAAACCTAAAAATTACGGCCAATTTGAGCTCAAAAACAGCTGTACATAGGCCTCCAATACTGCTAATTTAGTTGTAATTTTCATTAGTATAAAAATCGCAAATGTGGAACTCATACATATTCTTTTTATATACCTGTATAAAAGCTCTCTTCTTCGTCATCTGTATACTTGAGGTATGCGCCACTGCGATATAATTGCAGGATTCGCTCCAGCTCCTGATACGTCTCTTCGGAACCAATCAGTGCCTCGCCTGACAGATCAGATAACAAACGTTTAACATGTATTATTATGATCATTCATGAATGCATACAGTATGAAGCCCGGGAAGGGACAGGGTGGAATTTTTTTTTTGGGGGGGGGGAATTTGCTAATTCGTTCGCACGAATTCCTATTTCGTTCGCACGAATTGCTAGTTCGTTCGCACGAATTCCCAATTCGTTCCCACGAATTCCTAATTCGTTTGCACGAATTGCTAACTCGTTCGCACGAATTGCTATTTCGTTCGCACGAATTGCTATTTCGTTCGCACGATTTCCTAATTCGTGGGAACGAATTGCTAACTCGTGCATCCGGGAACGCGTTAGTAATTCGTGGGAACGAGTTGGTAATTCGTGGGAACGAATTAGCAATTCGTGCGAACGAATTAGCAATTCGTGCGAACGAATTAGTAATTCGTGGGAACGAATTAGCAAATCCCCCCCAAAAATTCTACCCTGTCCCTTCCCGGGCTTCATAATACAGAGTCAGTTCGTGCCGCGAAAAGATCGGAGATAAAAGTCCAATTTTAGATCATGTGTATAGTTATGGAGTTCCTTCATCCAGTGCGTGCGTGCATTGAGGGCGGTCTTGATTTAGCATAGAAAGGGTACAGACCACTAAACACACTGCCACAAACCTTTGTGGTAATTACGCGCACTTCCCACAATCATTATTTAAAATACTTACAACTCTCTGGTGTTAAAGACACGCATCAAATTAAAGCTTATTTCATCGTCTTTCATTTTCTGTTCAATTTTTTTGGGGGGTGGTGGGGGAAATCCGAATTTTTTTTGGAAAAATTTTCATCAGAAGATGAGCACCCCAAAAATGGTCAAGAAGCCCATCGCAATTTTTGAAAAACGATGCCTACGCTCATTGCAAAATAGAGCGCTTTTAAGGCCAAATTTCTTCCAAATTTCACAGAAATACAAGCACACAGTACTGTGCACGGCCGCCACCCTTCTCTTTTTTTTTTACAAACCCTCAAGTTCATGGCCCGCAAAATGCTTTTATACAGACGAATTTGAGGGCATGCAAATCGTGATTTGGCTGGCATAGGCAATTTTATACCGATTTACTGGTCTGCATCCATCGCTCGTCCCCACCGCCTTATCAAAGGGCGCCGGTAGCAACTAATTTCCCGAGCTCTTTTTGGATATCGATAGCCAGTGAGTCTGGCCAGCATTTCCGTGTGCGCATGACTATCTTGTGTACGCGGAATTAAGTGTCCTACTCGAAGTGCAAAAACCGGGAATCTTTCATTTTCAAAATAGAATGGCTGTTTACCACACCACTCCACGTGCAAAAACGAAACATACCACATGTATGATTGCATGCATACTGTGTATTAATTGTGCCCAGGCGTTACGACTCAAGTGACCTAGGTAGTTTGGGGAGATAATACTTTTTGTTCCACGAGTATAGCCTAACTGTAAGACGCTGTGACCATAAAACGTTTTTATTTTACAAGGGGAGAATATTTCATGCAACGCTCTGAAGCACTGAAGCATTATCTTTTAAGAATCCCTAGTGTAGAATTCTATGGGCATCTTTACCTGATCCTTCACAGCTTTTGCCATCTTTGAGGTGCGTATTTTTGCTTTATAGGGATACTGGTGAGTACCATTCATACTGAGTCATTGTTACTGTGTTGTGTTAATAAAACCATGTCACAGATGACATCCTAACAGGCTAAGTCATACCTGTTTTGTTAACGAGATTGGTAATCACCACTCGAAGACTGGGAGGAGTCTCGTACGGTAACAACGTAAAGAAGATTTTGTATGCACTGTATACATTCATTCTATCGCTGTAATTAAGGCAGGTTCCAGCTATACAGGGTAAATAGGCTGTGGATGAGCTGCCGTCAAGAGCGCAATCAACAGGAGTTCGGCACGTGGTTGGTTTGTCATCCACGTCATCAAGATCAACCAACTTGATCTGAAATAGAACAGAATTTTTTTCAGTAATCTTAAAGCTTTAAGCATTGACTAGGGACAACTTAATATTCCAGATGGCAACTTAAAATTCGAGATGGCAAAAAGGTAGCGAGTTCAAAAAGAAATTGCTAAAAATGCAACTGCACTAAAACAAATCTTTCAGATTTCTTTTTGAAGACAATGAGGCAATGTCCACAACATTTACAGTCGACTCTCGTATTCAATACGAGGTCCTTGGGACTTATGACATCATCTCGTATTATGCGACACCTCGTCTTAAGCGACAGGCAATTTTCGCGCACTCGCCGACATGCATCATGGATCGTTTATGTAGCTAATGCATAAGCCACATGCTCTCTTGTTGAAATTGTAAAGAATTTGCCTTCAAAAAGTTAAATCATGTTCTCCATGAAATTGTGATGTATAAGAAATGAAGTCACGGCAGTATGTAACAGTAAACTTGTATGGTAATTGAGAACAATAAAGAAACAAAAATAATCTGACTCTCAACCCAACAACGGGGCAAGCGGAATCGTCACCACCCGCGTACCGAACCGATGCAATGTCACCTACCTGTCATGATCGCGAGCGAAGGCACGCACGTATACATTAACATTCTTAGTTGGTGACTGACAGAAGAGTTGTATTCAGTGTGCACGTACAGATGGGGATACCAGCGATTTTTTATTCAATGTGGACAGTAGAGGGCGTGGTTCTGAGTTGAATTGTTAATGCCCTGGTTACGTTAAATGATTTTGGAGGGAAATACGGGTGACTTTTGTTAAACAATTGGGATTTAGAGCATGGGTGGAGGAATAATGCATTTTAAAAAAAATGGGGATTTTACGTTTATCTGAGGTCAAGTGGGGGCGACTTTCTTTTATTTTTCTTGTTTTCAACTTCCAAAAAATATTTAAACTGCGGTTTTTTTTAGGCTAATTCTTTTGGGATAATTTTGGGGGGAGGGTATTTTTATTAATACTTTTCAGGGATTTGTTGTTTTTTAACACACTTATTATTATTTTTTTTAAATAAGCTGAGGGTGGGTATTTTAATATTTTTCGGAGATTTTTTTCTTTCTAAAATTGATTCATCTACTTTTGGTATCCCCCTTATGTTAATTGCTTGCATCCAATGAAAGATTTCCATTCATCAAGGTCTTAAACATGCAACCGCGATCGCGCAGCACGCGCTTGCGTTCGGGCGGGACCGGACCGAAAGCCACCGTAACATAAAAAAAACACAAACAACAGGACGACTAACAACCAGAGAAAATCTTACAATTCAATTCCTACTCTGATTGGCTGTGATTCCTGCCAGGTGGTTGTGCCTCGATTTTCGCGGTGTGCAAACAGCGGTGAATTCCAAGATAGTGAATGAGATGGACTATGTGACTTTTTTCGGGTTGAGACATCAGAGAAAATAATATTAAGTTTAACTTTTATCAAATATGTGTCCAACCCCCCAACCCCCCAACCCCCCGTGTTGCCCCACCAAAGACATGGGGATTGTCGCTTTTTAAGTGACAAAACAACATTTCAGTGACAATCTCCAACATACATGGTTGGGGTGCACTAAACTGGTTACCTTTCCATCTTGTGTGCTATTGGTAAAAACGTTTGCGAGTGACCAAAATCCCCACCCAGCAGGACTTCAAAAACGTGACCAAAAATGGCATAAACCTGGGGCAGCGAGATTTTTTTACGTTCATCTTTCACTTTTATTTTGTTCTAATTCTATAGCTGAAGTATTTTACTTTAAATTTTAACAATCTATTTATAATAGCATACCTCTCCGTCCACTCTAACGAACTGGGATGGTTTGAAGTCATGGATGCTTAGGGATCCAACGGAAGAATTACTAAGGTTAAACAACAAACGGCTCACTCCAAGAGATATCTAGAAAAAAAGGATACAACACAAAACTGATAAAACAAAAAGGTCATGTGAGAAGATCGGGGACAAGTCATTTTTCAAATTTCACAAAGGTATCCTTTGTCAAATATTCCATCTTCTCTACATTACGAGCGCCCTCTACTTATTTGGGTTTTTTTCTGTCATTAACAAACAAGCATTTTTTTGGATCGCTAATGACAACAGAGAGATGTAAGACTCCAGTGAATAACTTCAACTCAATTTGATTAAATAGACACGACTGAAGGGGAGAAACAATGAAGGAAAAAGTGTGCACCAATGACCTTGTGTCTCTATTTGGGACAGGTTATGGATTTGTATTTCTTGTCTTCTCATTTTCTCATTATTATGGGATTTAATAAGTAGCCGATGAACTGTGACATTCTGCTCAGCGGTACTCATGCACACACTTACAGCCAATTACCATCTTTCTCGTTTGTTCCAGTCCATAAAAACCTGCATTTAGAAGTTAGTTTTTCAACTCAAAGAACTTCACGGAATGGACATACAAAGATATTATTTTTCTTTTATCCAATGCAACTTGGCTCCTCCTGAGTCCTGATACATACCACAGTTGCACGCTGTCTGCAGATGACAGAGATATCGCATCATTAAAATTGGGCTGAACTATTTCTTTGATCTTGAAAGCAAATCAGATCTTTGAACACTTGCAGCGATGAAACTTTCCACAAGTTATGCGATGGGATACTTTGACCTTTTTACTAAAGACTTTTTTGTTTTTTTTTTTGTTTTTTTTTTACATTTTTGAGACTTTTTTCTTTTTTGTTTTATTAAATCGTCATTATTTTTTCACTCACCCTTAGCCTGTCCTCCCAGGACATTTTCAACAAATCCAAGAATGTTATTGGCTCTCCATACTCGGTAATCATGGTAGTAGTGTGTGAGGAATCATGGGTATCGATCTGTCCCGGCAAACAGAAACCTAACATCTGTGGACAAAGAGAAATAAAAATAAAATAAAACTAAAGACGTATAATTATGTACGTGTAACTCTCCGATTGCAGCTTTGCGCGGGTTCACTTTAATCCTTTAGAGACAAAGGTATAAAAGATTTCTGACTGTGTCGATCTGGGAAGGAAACTAAATGTATAAAACCAACTACATGAAATACTTTGATATTTACAAAACATTGTTGCTTTTTACCCAGTCCTCAAAATCTGACGGAGTACATTTTTTACATATCTATTAACCAGTTTCAAAATTACCGGTCCTGACTCATCCTAGGGAGAGAAAAAAATAATCTCGTTTTGAATGTAATAATTAAAATGTTTACAAGGCACTGGTAAAAAAAAAACAAGAAGGAGACTTAATTGCCTAGTCGAGTTTTCCCGAAATCCTCAGTTTAGACCATGAGCAGTGACTCAGTCAATCAGTAACTCAGTCTGTCAGAGGGGACAAAAATGTGGCCCTTTGGGTGCAGCAAAACGTGCTTGGAACTGCATTTCTAAACCACTCAGCAATTTTGTTCCTTCTGACGAATCACCGTTTTGAATGTAATAATTAAAATAATTACAAGGTATTGGTTAAACAAGACAAGACTTGCCCAGTGGAGTTTGCCCGAAATCCTCCGTTTAGAACATTAGCTTTCCATCATTTTACTCAGTGACTCAGTCAATCAGTGACTCAGTCAGAGGGGACAAAAATGTGGCCCTTTTGGGGGCAGCAAAAACGTGCTGGAACCGCATTTCTAGGCCACTCAACAATTTTGTTTCTTCTGACGAATCACCGTAGCGTAAACAACGGAGCAATGAGGGTTATAATATCGATATTCTGACGGCAGTCAGCCAAAAGTAAATAGATGCATGGCATCTAGGCAGGTTTCCCTTTACCCTTGTTAAAGATTATATCCGCATTATTGGAAAAGAAGGAAACCACAGGTAGGGAACAGTGTAGGGGTCGGCACGTTTTAAGGTAACGGAACTATGCAGTGCATTCACATTTACTTTTACCGAAGACGATTATGACCGATAACATTAGAATTATCAAGATTCACGCAGGCAACGGTCATTCAGTCCTTTTATTCAGGCTAGGAAAAATAGTCGAAATTTACTCGTTTTGGTGGGTTTTTTTTCGAATTGGCAGGATTTTACATGAATTTTATAAGTGCTCAGAACTTACGGCTTAAACATTCCAGAATTTCGATGTCAGTAATATATATTGAGGTTTCGCGCTCGACAACCAGAATGCCAGAGGAAGGTCAAGTTTTCTTGTTTAATACTTGGTATGCAATCCGGTTGACACATGACTAATTGTTGTAGGCCAAGTTTATTTTGCTTGGTGTGTGTTGGTTTACTTTACACGTCCTGCCCCTCTCATTCAACATATGGATTGCTCCAGTGGGCTAAGATGCTAAAGACATCGATGATTTTTAGTACAATTTTATGGTTATTCTGGAGTGATGAGAGTAGGCACATTTAAAAAGAAAAAATTGAAAAGAAGGTTTCTTTTTTGTGGTTCTTAAACTTTGAGATCCGGTTCTTCTATGAAGTTCAGTTAGTTAACGATTTTTTCTTGGAATTACCAAACTGAAAAAGCACATATTTCTTTCATGGACGAAAGGGCCGTAGACACCTCCTTCTTTTGGACGAACAAATACACACAAATAATACAGCTATTTTGTTCATTATAAGCCTGAGTGAATTAATTCCAATTTAATTGAATTAATTCAAAGCAAAACAATTTAAGAATCATGATAGTCTTTCGAAAATTAGTGTCACAACTCAGCCTCGTCATAACGTTATGGATAAAGTATAATTGCTGGGAATGGTTGGTCAAGCTACAGTAGCGGATCTAGAGGGGTGGGGGTTTGCAACCCCCCCCCCCCCCTTCATTCGCCTACTAACGTTATGATACTTGTGAAATGGGTCCACAAATAGAAAACGGAAAGCTCCTAAAATAATTTACTTTCAACTGCCTTAGAATGCAGGAAAAAAATATCGTAGATTTCAACAAGTTTTCAGGGAACAAGCCCCGGACCCCGCTAGCAGCGCGTGCGTCACGCCTTCACTCAACCCCCACCCGCCTTTTCATATCACCCCCCCCCCCCCCCCAGTTTCGTGAAAGCCAGATCCATCCCTGTGCTATGGTCTCATAATTCGAAACTCATGTCGTCTACGGCGGAATTTCTTGGCCCTACAGCAAACCGGTAAGAGACTATTTTTCCAGCATAAACAAACACAAATTTGTATATCTCAAATGAAAGACATTACGGCCTACTCCCTTAAACCGTAATACTTCTTCCTTGGTGCTTACTTTGCGGTTATGTCAAACATGTTATTGGCTGGTTGAAAATAAGGAAATCCATCTGAAGTTCTGCCTCTTATTAGGCTTCGGACATTAACGTCACTTTAAGAGGCTTCTCTGAATTGTAAGGCCATGGAGGTAAGAAAGCCCGCTCCCCGTCACTTTCTGGTTGCAAAAAGCAAACACCGTGGGCTGTTAAACTACTCCCACAAAGAATTCCAAATCCCCAGAAGTGCCCTTCAAAACGGTTTCACTGTTTGCAAATGCAAAAAATATTGTGGTTCACCAAATACAAACGCACCAGACAGTAAACGCGCCGTCCCTGCCACAGGACTGGCGGTAGCAAAACCTCCCCACGGTATTTGTTAAGCTCAAGCCAGCGACCGCCTACTGAATTACGTCGGCTTACAAAACACGGAACAAAACAACCACCCGGAAGGCCTAATCGGCCTACTTGGAAGAGGAGTGTTACCCATTTACTTTGCTCGGTTGAGTCACAATACTCAGCCTAATGTAGTATTTCACACGACTGAAAGGGACGGAAAGTTCTTTCAGCATTGAGGAGTGATGGATTAACTCAGACGGCCGAATATAGTATAGTTGCCGACACCCGGCGGGTTTAACTGATGTCAAGGAGTAGATGCGAGCACTTGTCATGAAAACAGGTGCATCTCAATAAATTCTATGTAGAAGTGAATTAACCTGTCGCATCTCGAAAGAAAAGGCAACAAATTGGGGCACTAATGCAGCAAAAGGGTGATCTGAATAGCTTTTTTTCATGATCCGTATCTTTCAAGTCTCTCATATGTGCGCAATTTTCTTTCGTCGCTTTTTTCCCCTTAGATGTGACATTCTTTGAAGCCGCTTTGGTCAAACATCAGAGACTATTTTATTTGCGGTCCTTTGATCGCGCCGATTAAATTTACAGTGCCCCCTTGGCAATTTGCGTGCGCCCCCAACATGTACAGCTCTGATTTACTTCCCCATAATCATAGAGTTACTATGCCATAATCTAATAACACTCTTTAAATTTCTGTTATTGGCGCGCAAAACAAATAGTTTATGACAAGTTTTGTGTTTTTCTAGGTTACTGACCTGATAGGCCTACTTCGTTACCCACCAAACGTAATGGAGGGAGCTCTCATTTCTCCATAATTTCTTCACAATTTTATGCGAGTGATGATATCAAAAGTTCTGACAGTAAAGGACTAAACAATTTAGTGCAATGAAATTCATTGCTTTGCAGTGCCGCAAAATTATCAAAGACAACATAAATATATATCTATTGAGTTGTATTCAAAAGATTGATCAGATGTGGCACAGGACTGTTCTTAAATCTGGAGGTATTGCACTTGAGTTCAGTTAATTTTGTTGAGTTCCTCAGATTGTAACCAGATGTTGACCTTGTTTGCGGAACTAGACTCTCAAGTTTTGAGTTTTTGAGAGATTTCGCAAATGCGATGCTCAATTGTTCTCGGTTGTTCTTGGTTTGATATACGCACATCAGTAACTGTGCTATCGATCGATATTGTTAAACTGTATTATTTAGCGGAAGGTTAATATATATGATTTGGAATTGTTTTGGAAACTGTTTTTAGGAGTTATAGGGGCCATTCGAAATGTTCGATGTTTTTAAGTTTGGATTTTTTTCCCCCAAATTGTGGGTGGGTGGGTCAAGGTAAATAATTGAAAATCCAAATTTATTTTTCACCAAAAATCTAGATATTTTAACTTGCCTACACACCAGTGTTCCTTGCGTGCGTTTGTTTTCCAACTTCGTCCCGAATACAGACGTACAGACGTACAGAATGACCTGCTGTACAGTACAGTCTGTACATGAGTATTTACACACCGGCAATCGTGGACCAAGAACAACAGGGAAAGGACACAATCAATACGTCCATGATTAACCGAAAGTCCTCGATTGAGAGCCGTGTACAAAACCAAGGGGGTCCACGATTGCCGCTGTTTACAAATGTGTGTGCATGCAAGGGTTTGTTAATGGTGTAAATCGAGGACAAACACGTGCAACATCATCGGTGAATTGAGGACAGGAACCAAATCGAGGACGACCTCGATTAGAAAACGTGCAAACAAATGAGAGCTGTTGCGAAAAAGTACGGTACAAACAAAGAAAATGGAAGAGGAACAATAGAAAATCCTGGATTTACACCATAAACAAACGTGTGTGTGCATGTACATATGTATTTGGAATTTTAATACTACATATAACAAATCATATTTTGTAAAGCGAAAATAGGGGTGACTGGGTGGGTCAAAACAGTTAGGAAACAAAATCCAAATTTAAAAACATTGAAGATTTTGAATGGCCCTTTAGTTGTCAAACATTGTTCAACGGATTTGCTTTTGCTATCAAATACGCCTTTGATACTAATTCTATCAATTTAATAAGAATCCCCATGTGAAGGATAGCCTTCGATGACTCAAGACTTGCGCCTCAGCAACATAATTTTCCCGTTTAAATGGAACTGTGTTACTATATTGGATGCCAAACTAAATGTACTATGTGATGCATCTAGCAGACCCCCGTACCGCCCCTATATGCCCCGCGGAAAAACACCTTTTTTTGTAAACATTGTCAGTAATAACGCAAGACATGGACACACGTTGCTCAACCATGCAATGACTAACACTCACAATGCAAAACCTTATCGTTTAGTATCTCTGATGCTGTGACAAACGAGACAGATAAGACACCTCTCCAGGCAATGTTTAGCCAACAGGCTTCCGACTTCTGATAACTTGTGCCCCTTAGATCAGATGCACCCATCGATATTGACAGCTGTCAAGACGGAATCGATTCAGTCCTCATATTCTTTCCCCCAGCGGCGTAGCTACGGGGGCATGGGGCGCTAAGGTGTGTGAAAAAAATATACCTTTGAGCACGGATGAAATTGGGCGCCCCTCCACTGTGACATCCAGCCCCCCCCCCTCGCCTTACCAGAATGAGAACCCTGGCTACGCCGCTGATTTCCCCTCCATTTATTCGATATGTATCGATCCCCCTTTTGAGGGTGCCGAGAAAGGTGTATCTATCGCCTTTAGTTTAGTGAAGTCAGAAGCGTTTGTTACATCGACACTCGAAACCGGTTTATCGATACAAGTTTCCAGCGGGGCTCTGCGGCGAAACGTACAATGTGGATACACATTTCTAAAAGCGCGAAGCATGACCTTTATGTGGATGCTGAATGTTTATAAGGGCACGATGTTAATCCTTTACTGCTCGAAAAGCTGCAGTTTTACACTCGATTGAACGGCACTACCGTTTGGGACTCTAAATAGTTTTCTCAGCGCATGAAACATAATTTATGAGGATAATAGCAACCTTGGAGTTGTCGACTTTATTCTGGGCAGAAACTAATTGTGTGTGAATTTATTTGTGTATTCTGTAAGTCACTCATCTCCTGATGGTCATTTCACCAATGTACACAATAGACAAAATGATCGAATGAATTACATCTAACATAAGTCACATTAAAAAAATGAATTAGAGAAATAAAATCAAGATATCAAATAAAATGATAAAAACTTGAT
Source organism: Patiria pectinifera (assembly GCA_029964075.1). Taxonomy (NCBI): domain Eukaryota; kingdom Metazoa; phylum Echinodermata; class Asteroidea; order Valvatida; family Asterinidae; genus Patiria; species Patiria pectinifera. The sequence continues at coordinate 54,850,221 of CM057142.1, read as the reverse complement.
AAACGGTACAGCGTTTGTTTTACAGGCCTCATATAATTATTTTCGAAGGCCGATAATTCAGAAGGCCTATACATATACCAAGAATTAATTTGAATCTAATTGTGAATGATTTACTGCGAGCAGATTTTTGAGAACTCAGTAATTTCTCTCCCCTTTCCCGCCGATGCACTTCCCAGTTTCAAGAGTCGGACATCCCTTTTGTGAGTCATCCTGCACCATTTGTTACGTCTATAAGTTTGTAAAATGTGAAGTTCTATCAATAATCTTCTGTACTTTTTTTAATTTCTAAACGCTGGCTGCAGTTTATGGCTGCATTTTCAAAATTCATATCGCCTATTAAACTTAAAGTAAGACTTATAAGAAATATCACAATAACCCGCAGTTGACCTAGATTTGTAACATACAGGGTGTCAAAAAAAAGAAACCCAAATGGTGCCCCCTATTTTTAAAGAATTTATGCATGTAGCGTTTTCCAAATCTAGGATATGAAAGCCCAATTAATAAGCTTTCTTTTAGTGAAAGAATCATTAAAATCGTTTATGTACTTTTCCAGATTTTGAACACTAACACTGTCGTTTAACCTTGTCCACGGATCACATACGTAATATTTCTGTAAACATGAAACCATGTCGTATCCTGAAAATTATATCAGAATAATCCCGTAGGTATCCGGGATAGCCAAGTAGAAGGCAGAGCAAGACTATAAACTCTTGAAATTGTAAATCATGTTACTTTAACATTGGAAGAAGAAGGTTTTTAAATAAATGTTATGATAAGTGCCAGTTATCATGGTCATAAGAGTGTTCTGATGTGTTTTTCGACACGTGAATAGTTTTCGTTTTGCTGAAATATCACTTACCTTTGTTGTGATCCGTGGGCAAGGTTTAAAAAAAACGGTGTTTGTGTTCAAAATTCTGAAAAAGTGGAAAACTGAAAAAGTAGCCTATATGAGCGATTTGAATGATTCTTTCACATAAAGAAACTTATTACATGGGCTTTCATATACTAGATCTGGAAAGCGCTACATGTAGAACGTCTTTTAAAAAAAATGGGGGGCACCTTTTGGGTTATCCTTTTTCTTTACTCACCGTGTAAAGATGCAGTATTCTGAAGAAAAAAAACAATAACCATTGGTAGTTTTTCGACATCTGCAAAGCGTCAAAGTCAAGCACCGCAATTCGATCAAATGCAGCAAAAAAATACTTCAAAATACTAAAGAAAAAAGTAAACCTGGGACGAGATTTCAGTTCCAACATTTTCAACTATAATTACGGCCCACGGAGCACGGACGGTACACATGATCGCATGTCAGATTTATAGACTCGTAAAACAGTCTCACAAAATACTAATGGAAAACCTGCCAACGGAAGAGAAAAATACGACGTCTATTATCTCGCATTTTAACTGCGCCGTTAATCTCTGTTAATCTGGAGAAAGGAAAGAATTCTGATATTTTAAAGAGGGCCATTACTCAAAGACAGCTGTCGTTATATGCAGTTGCTGATTGATAAATATTTGAGGTCCGCGTTTTGTGCGCCCGTTTTCAAATAGGGGGTGCATTTTTGGAATCACAAGATTTTGTTCTCAATTCGTATGTTTTTCCGTATACATGTAGTACTATTTGAAGGAATAGGTCTTCTCCAGAACCTTTGTGCAAGAATCATCAATGATCCACGAATGGTTTGCCTATAAGGTTATATTGGACTGTGTCACGAGAGAGTTCTTCCGCGTATTAATTAAAAGTAAACATTTTCGTATAAAAAAATTCAACAGATTTAAAATATATTCTTATAATAAGGTCAGATTGTATACAATCATAACCAGATGTTGACTGATGGGAAAGTATATAGACGGAAATATTTGTATGGAGGTCGACCGTTAATTTTTCCATTATATGGAAAACTGATGATTGCACGATTCGCCGAGGTTCTTCTGTTGTTTTATTAGGTATCAAACAATTTGGCGTTTGACTATAATGACAATTTCGCTTACACTCGCCAATACTTATTTGAAGTAGTGTGTCCAATTTAACAAACGTGTCATTAATCAGCTGGAATATTACTTTATATCTGAAAGCGCTGCAAGCAAACGCACTTTGAATGTATATCGCTGTTCTTGGAGAATACCTGAACAAAAATAATTTTACTCATTTGGGCAGATTTTATTGGTAAAACTGTGTATATACATTTGCCTAAATCAAGCCATCAATTCAACACTTAATAGGGTTTTATGAGTGTAATCACTGTTTTACGGTAGTATAATTGGTTCGTTATTTCCACCACGTGTGACCCTTGGCACGCGGCACTCTCTCTCACTCTCTTTCTCTGTAATGCATGTCCTTTTCACGTTTTTCTAACCGCACAGAAAAGTAGGAAAACTCGATCTGCATTTTTTGCAGCACTACTGTGATCTCTTGTATTTATACACTATGCTTGTTTCACCGGTATTTGAACTGAAGCAACTATAAAAGTTACATGATTTGTCCAACACTCAGAGTTACAGTAAACAAGAAAGTATAGTTTTCAGAACATGCTTTTCTTACAAAAATATTTTAATCAAAACGAAATCACAGGGGTTGGGTGATGACGGGGTTTTATCTGATTTCAACCAACCTTGATTATATTGGGATGTTGAAGTTGTTGCAGCATCGCAATTTCCTTTAGCATCTTGAAGTTTGCTAGTCTGAAGCACTCATCAACACCCATCCCATACTTTATACACTCTGTTACGTCTTGTCCGTTCGTAAGAGGGGTCTTTATCGCTACAGGTTTGCCCCCAAACAACGCCTTGTGTACTTGCTTCGTAAACCCAGATCCTATCAATTCTTTGTTCGAGTGGGGTATGCTTGTAATTTCCTTACAACCGTAGACTAGTTTGTTGCTCAGGGTAGTATCTTGCGTGGGGGAATCGGCCTCATTTGCCCCGTGAGTTTCAGCATCTTTGTCCGTCTCACCCCTCTTGTGGGTAGACCGCGTTGTTTTGTGCGTCGCAGGTGAAATTGGGTCGAGGGTGTTGTGCACATCCATCAAATGTCGCTTCGGGTTGAGTTCGGCTGAATGTTGAGGAGCTCGCACTGCAGGAGCGTCTACTAACGGGCCGTCTAACTGCGCCTTGAGGCGGGTTAGCTTCTCATCGCTCTCTGCAACTCGTCTCCTCCGGTAACCAATTTCCTGTCGTAGTTCAGACACGAGGTTAGCAAGGTGAGTTAGGCGTTTCTCTACTGGGCTCAGCAGTCGCGTGTTTGGATTACTTGCAGTGTCTTCGCCTGTGACACCAGGACGTGACCGGCCCGCGGTCAACAACAGGAAGGCGGCACCTATAATCCAAAGGGCAAATGCTGCAGTTGCGGTGCCAAGGATCGCTCGCTGAACACAAGCTCGTCTTGTCATCTTGTCATTTAAATGAAGCATCCGCTGATAATGTCAAGGAAAGTGTTGCCGTTATTTAAAGCAGGGATTTTCTGTAGACTTATGTTTAAAAGTTACGAGTTCTATATCTAAGATTACCGTCTTCAACAATGTAGGCAATACTCCACAATCTCCATCCTTACGCTGTAAGTTACAGTCGTTGACATTTTCAGGATTGCATGATCTTTCGATAGATTCATCACCACTGGGTTTTGCCTCCTCAGTTTACAATTCCATCAGCATTCCATTCCACAAATCATAATATTTTATTCCAGGCCATGTACTGGTGTAGCAAACCTGAGAGTTCCAGAGGCCAATTTATCGGCAGTCCCACAGCGATCGCAACCGGTAACAAGACTCCTGTGCTGGTTGCACTGAAAGTATTCCAGACTGGACTTCTTCATCTCAACCCGGATACTGAAGACCAGAAAGTGTTCTCATAGTTCATATTGCACTGTACTAACACAAGCACACGGACACACACGGAAGCAAAGCATACAGCGGCTCCGTAGCCTAATTGTATCATCTTTGGTACATAAACGAATCGATGAGAGTTTCGATCCATTCTGTCTTCGCCGACCCCACGTGATTCGTCATGCACTGATTTGATTGGTCACCGATTTATGCTGTACTAATTGATGCCCATTGTCCGACTGGGACGAGCCGTGCAAACAGCAGTCGTTCACCGCTGCCCTTAACTGATCCATTAGGGATTTGCCGATCCAGGTTGATTGACAGGGCTTAATTGACAAGGCAGGTAGGTACTCCTCTCCAGCCTAGATGCATACGGAAGTAGCAATAGGGAGTCGTTTGCAACGATGCAGTATAGGGCCCATATAAAAGTGCAGAGGATGGGGACTATACATGTGCTAGACTAGAGAGGTAAAATGGAAAAAATCTATGCCTCTGATCATGTATACAGTGTCTTGTGTACTTTTCTGCTCAGCTTCAGTTAGCAGCTGCCCACGCTGAATGTTTTCACTCACAGCCGCCAGCTACGAAATGAAACTGGACACTCTGAAATCACACTTATGTAGGTTAGTGGGCTCTCGGATTTTAGTTCAAACATTGTGGCGCAGGACGCAGGCTCAAAGCTACTTGGATCGACTCGCGTCCGGAGTTCAGTCATCCAATACGAGCCATTATTCAAAAAAGACAGAAAATCCAAAGTGCATATCTACTACGGATCGTTTTCCCGAGGATCCGTGGGTTGAATAAAGCCAGTAGTATTACCAGAGGTCAATGAGGTTTCAATTTGTATCGCTGCGGATTATGGATGCAGCACTCATCGTCACTAGTTTTTGTTCTTTCTTTCCGAGACCCGGTGTTTCTTGTCCTGGGGTGACCAGTGGGACGATGTCAATCCCAATCGGGGATGGCACTCATCAAGTCCCCGCTCAGGTAATTCATCCGTCGAATAGGCAATTATCACAAATGGTTGGAGTGTACGGTTAGCCCGGTAATGGATGCTCTTCACATTATGTCGTTTGAAAGGCAAAACCGCACTGAAATTGGAAGGTTTTATTTGTCTGTCCGTGCATAGACCCCCAACGTGTGTGTGTCATACTTGTGAGGCGACGACCAAATTTACCAACTGAATAGACTAATATGTAATTTAGTATTCTGGCGCTGTGCCCTGCAATTGCAAACTCGGAGACAAAAGCGTGGTCACAAAGAACCAACAACACCGATTTGCAAGTCAAGAACATTTTTTAATTTTATTAGGAAACGGAGTCGACGTATAATTGTTTCGCCGCCAACAACGCATTGCATCGGCCTTTTTTCCCCTCGATTTTACCGTATATCGGATGTCAATGTGTGCGCGTTTTCTTAAGCCGTTATCAAAGGAGGGTCACTTTTTCTTTTCTGTTTTTTTCTTTTTTTGTGCATTCGCTGCATTAATTGATTCATTTTTGCTATCGTATCCTAAAAACGCCAATCTGTTTCAATAAGTAAGCTGCCGGATAACTTTTTAAAATTATTTTACTGCGGTACAAAAGCTGACAGTGCAGTGATCGAGTGAATAACACCTCTTGTCGAGCCAAAAGCCACTTCATACATAACAGATCGAAATTGCATCGGACAACTTGACTTTTTTCCCATCACTTTGTGACTGATACACCAGACAGATCTCTCCAGTGACCTACTCGCCATAGTAATGGCGCCGCAGGCGGCTGGATGGCAACCATGGGGAGAGGAAATTGAAAGATTTGACCTTTCACCTCAAATTTATAGTGTTACATATGCGTTCCGCGGTGGCCATACGTCATCAATTTTCGAAAAGACCAAGTTTCGAGCTGTACAATCCCGCAAAACATCGGTGTGGAAGGGAATCTCAATTTCTTTGTTAAAGTTGCATTCCCCGTTTTCTTCAACAAAGTTGTTCTTTTAATAACTTTTCAACTTGTATGTTCCAACAAACTCTTCTTTTTCCCATTTTATGGACGTCTGCAACCCTCTGAAATAAGGGCTTTTATTTTTGGCAAATTGGCACAAACAGATCCGCTTTACGAGCAGACTTGCTCCCGGTCCGTACATTATCGATGGTATGTGAACCAGCCTACCCCGTGAGAACGCAATTATTTTGTGGCAGGTAATAATTCGAAAGTGTAAAACAATAATTCAATAAGAAAACATGGGCCGATGTTTTCGGTCTATTTATCATTCAAAAGTGAATAACTTTGGCATTGCTAGAAAAACCAGTAATTTAGAAAAGGATTTTTTTCGAGATGAAAGTCGGAAATAGCAAGGTGAATGCAACTTTAAGATCTTTGGAGGACTTAAAAACTACAGTTGTTTTATATTTGTTTATAATTTGTAGGCATATTTTGATCTTCATTCTCCCCATTAGTTTTTTCAAGAGTCCGCTTGTTGAATTTTAATTTTCGGCAAAATGTGTCTTCCTATGAAACAAGAGACTCGACCGCCGCGATACCCTTGTCAGTGTTTGTTTTATGATCAGTCAAATCTATCAACAAGTAGAAGGCATCTCACATTTCTGCCGTCAAAGGGCAGAATCTTAGTCAAGTTGAGGCACCTTACAGGGGCCATATAAATAGAAATTTTCAAATGAAACCTTTTAAATGTACATTAGTGTCACATTTACACTTATTTTAATTCTTCGAGTATGCCTATCTATTTTATTTTCAAAGTTCAAACCAAAGACCCAATATTTTCACGCAGTTCTGGGACTGGGATATTGACACCAAAGGTTTCATAATGCCATGTTATTGAACATTTATGTTTGCCCTGACTAATGTAACTCATTGTCTCCTAACGAAACAAGTTCGGCTGTGTATGAATCAAAATGTATGTCTTGATCTATTTAAGCTTTGCCTTGGACAAAGTGTTCCGTATTGTTCAGCAGAAATATAGGTTACACCTCTATGTTCCGACACCCCTATGTTCCGACTGCACATCTTCCTATTCCTAACCCTAACCCTAACCCTAACCCTAACCGGGAGTAACGCAATCTAGGTTGTCGGAACATAGGGGTGTCGGAACGTAGAGCAGTCACCGAAATATAGAAACACAGGGGACACTAACGGACCATTAGCGACGTTCAGAGTAGACTGCGGGTCACTTCCCAAATATTTGTTTTAATGAGAAATGATAAAGGCGCGATAGGGAACGAGTCTACAGATAGTTGAAAACATCTTAACAGCACATCTTGTCATTACGTGAGTCGATTGTTCATCAACTACTGTATTTACCATTAATGTTAAAGGTATATCCTCAATTTTCTAACAGTCACTTACTTGCTATACTCTCGAACAGTCATTCAGTAACGCGTAAATCCTGCTAGAGAACACAAACAAAACGATTCGATTTCACGGGAAGATAAATGTAGTCATGGTCCCTCCACTTAGAGCTGCTATCCCTGTGTTATTTTAGAGTTTTATCTCGAAACACAGATCTTGTGTGATCGTTTTTTTCTAGCATCACTGAAGAGTTTCATCTGATTGGACATTTCACCATCAACAATTTTTTTTACACAATCAGTGGTATTTACCTGTTTTTTTTTAGGTAAGCTTTTGGTCTGAGGAAGCTTGCAAAATCAGCAAGCGAAAGCTTACCTAAACATACGTACATAATCACTGCTTATGTAAAGAAAAAAAAAATTCTATAGCCGTACAAAACGTTGACTTTTAAATAGGACATCAAACAAAAAATCCGCCTACGTTTAGTTATGGAATATTTGGGCCTACATGGAAAAATTTACCGACGAGCAGTGTTACATTTTCAAAATAATGCATCCCAGGAATGTGCTTTGATTTTTTTTCTGACAAGAAATGTATCAAAGAATTAAAATTGGGGATGAAAAAGATCGAATTTCGCCTGTCTTGATTTTAAACGACAGACCTTCTTTAAAATGTGAAATTTAGGCACGGCTGCAATATGGACCAATTTCCATTTTGAACAATTCTCCCAAACCTTCGCTATAATATCACTCCAAGACCAAGTTCATGGTCAACGCCATTCGCCCGCTTGACGGATACCTATCAATCATCTGCAGTTATTATTGCACACAAAGCCTATTGTTGCCATGTGTTGTGACAAGAAATACATCAACAATTCACCGGATGACTATAGCAGTATAGGCAAACGTCTACACCCCCGCAGAGCGGAGTACCAGACAGGAATGTCTCAAGGTCAGGATTTTGGAACATTCCGACAAATATTTGAAAAGGACGACAATGAAATTGTTTCCACATTTTATTCTCCGTTAGATAATTGTTCTTGTAAATTGGAATTTTTCCAAACCGTCATCATTATACAGTGCCCCAAGTGGGGCAGATTTTGAAGAAGAAAAAATCAATTGTTATTGTTATCTGGAAAAAATGCTTGTGTGACAAAATCTTTTTTAAGAATACAAATATTAACCTAATGTAAACGTGCCCCGCACCAAACACTTTAAACTCAATATATTATATTTCAGTTATATGCTCATGTGTACGTACGTGTGGGGTCGGTCACGCCCCTTCATTTTATACCCATTCCACACATCCAATCACTTACTACGGGATCTACGGGCGATCTCGCAGAATGATTACCTTCAGCTACAGTGACAGACTTGGCTATATTATAAAAACAAAAAGGGCTGAAGACGAATTGGTACGACTTGTGAATATCGAGCCCAATGGATAGTTCATAACAACCGATAATTGACAGTCTCAGTGGGTGCAACTGTATAGTGGATTATTGATGGAATAATTCGGTCAATTTGAACCCCTAGGTGCTGTAATTGGTTAGGCTGTGAGATTTAAAAGGCTCATGGCTCGACCGGTGGCTGAAAATGAAACCAAAGCCTACAGCTGCACAACTTTTTTTTCCTTAATTCTGGAAACAGTTTGAATTTAATCCCGGTGTGAAGTGGATCCGGAATTCGGACTTCTATTCTTGTTTTGACTTTACACTCAGTACACTAAAAGAATAAGAACACTCAGTTGCTTAATTATTATAACACCTGAACAATGTGAAAGGAAAGCGCATGCTTGTGAATGCTCTTTTTTTCACCTCAAGTTTGCACGACTAAACGCATGCGCTGTAATAGCGCAGGAATATACAAATAAAACATTACTATTGAGTGGTGTTAAAGGTGACTTTTTGTCGGGAAATCGTTAGCTGGTCCTATTTCAAAGATCTTGGTAAAGATCTTCATAATGTCTTGCATTTACAAAGAAATGTATAAACAAAAATAGAACAAAACTGTTAACATAAGACTGGCGCCGCATAAACTGCAATTACCACGTAAGTCACTGTTTGATATCACGTTCGTCCGACGCTAGCGCTCCATCCAACGGCTCAATTTTTGCGGACCAAACTTTTGTACCCAAAATTCCTTCCCGCGTACACACGAAAACGGCAACTTATCAAGGAATAGTTGTTTGTTGTTTTGAATTATCTTTTCAACTAGTATTTTGCGGTAACAAGGACGCGATTTCGAGCCACCCGCGCATTCTCTTAACACACTCCTTTAATAGGTAATGGAACCAAGGATTCCTCAATTCCTTAATATAGATTTTTTTTTTCTTTTTCAAATATCCTATAAAGTTATGTAATCATTGTATAGGAAGCATAATTGCTGTTAATGTACCCTCAAGGAGACATGTTTTCGTCATAAGTTATACCTTAGGAAGACACCGGACATTTGGGAGACATTTCAATATCTCGCTTGTGCCACAACTCCTATTCAGAGGCAAAAGCAATAATTTCGTATAATAGGCTTGATCGATTGCTAGTCGTCCAAAACATGAAATTCGTGGACGGTAGGATAAGGGAAAATTGGGGTTACGGGTCATTAAAGTTAGAAAAAAAATTGCGGAAACCCCTAGGGAAATGTCTCCCTAAAGTACTCGTAATATTATAGGTAGTATAATACATCACTCTTATCACAGATCGCTGTGATAAGAGCGAAGAAAAGATTTGTTGAATGTTTTTAACAAGGTAAACCCTTTGATCAGAAGTACACTAATGAAAGAATTGTAGAAATGTGTTCGTTATAAATACATGCATCATGTAGCAAAACAGTAGAACTACATCGTAGTAAAATGGGGCTAAAAATATATATATAGCTGGAAAAAATCGTTAAGTCATTACATAGTAAGAAAGTGTGCTTGGCTTAAAAATAGTTCAGCGTTACATTTAAAAAAAAACAGGGGGGGGGGCTAAGGGGTCAGGACATGTATGATCTGGCAGTAAGTATCCAGCCGAAATATATCCGTGTAATTTCATATTATCGGCCTGGCGGGCTCAATTCTTTGGTATGGCGGAATTCAGTCGAACCAGTCGTGATGATCGTATATGCTGCATTGAACTTTACCCTCAATGATGATCTACTGGTATACATGTAATTCCTCTTGGTCCATTTATACCGTGTGGCCTCCATCGCCTCAATGGGTACATCTACACCATATCCCCCGGCAAATTGGCCTAGAAATAACAAAATTATGGTCCGGTGTGGGCTCGCTTGCTCGTTTTCCCAGGGTTATCAAACGAAGCCGGCCCATTTAGGAAGAGAATGCACGCCGGAAAAAACTGTTGATTTGCCCGTATCGGTTGAGTTCAAGAATGCTGGGCCAGGTGCCATTAGCCTGGAGGTATAAACAGTGTACAGCCTAGCATGGTTATTTGAGAACGCATGATTAAAAACCACAAGGCTCTTCGTCTGCACCAAAAAAATATTGAGGTTGATTTGTAAATTGATTTTTTTTTTATACTTGAAGTTGATCCAACGAGAGGAACAGATGCCTCTGACCAACCGCTGTACATCCTTGAACTAGCCACTTCACTTTTCAAAATGTTTTTCCAGGCGACAAAATCTCAGAGCGGAATGTTTTTATAAATTTTTTACGAATGTCCCCCTTGGTTTCCATTGCTAAAAAGCATAACTTAGCAATTGCAATACTGTCTGGAAAACAATGTTTTCACAGAATAATTTGGTTGATGTAATTTTGTCATGTTATTTTATGATAACAAAGCGAAATATTTGAAATTTAGCTTTATCCCTTCGATCACTTCCATTCCGAAATTTGATAGTTCATTCAGGTGGCCTATTATTATACTTGATGGGAGTGAACTGAATGGAAAGAAAGAATGGAGTAAGTCTGATTTAACTTAGAAATCCATCGACAAGAGGCAGTTAAACTTACAAAGTAATGCCATAGCACACTTTCTTCACCAAGAGTTAGTTTGATATGTAATGACACTTGAAGTTTAATGTCAAAAACAGCCATGTCTAAATTCTTCCATGTCTCAACCCGCAGGTGCAGACCGAACTTGATTGAGTGGTGTGAAAACAGGAAAGACAAATAAACGAGAGCTTGGGGTATCATATTTGAGGTGTAATCGTCCTGGGCAGCAAAGGCAAAGGGGCAGCCGGGCACGTAGCAGACCGTACCATCCCGGCGGGTAATAGTGAACGTCTACTGTACCAGCCCTTAGGGAGAATGTACAGTTTACCGCGGTCCGTCTGGGAACCAGCTTGCTTTGGTTGGGAACGCCTCCAATGATGTTATAAGCCACATGGCTTAATCCATAGAGTATGACAAAATAAGTGTCAACGTATATAGACAATCGTATTGCAAGGTTGCACATATTCATGGTTTTATGATAATTACACGACTGACATTTTGTTCTGCCTGACCCCTCCCCCCCCTTCGGGGAGGTCAGGTTGGCGTAGCGGTAATTTCCTCACCTTCCAGCGCTCTGACCGGGTTTCGAATCCTGCCTGGGCCAACATAATGAATTGGGTTTTCAGTCCCTACCTGATTCTGTGGGCTTTCCCCTGAATATTCTTCTGGGTGTTCCTCCCACCTCTAAAACTGTAATTTCTTATCATTGCCTTCTATCTACAGAGCCTAGATCACTATTGAGGAATCCTTGGTTCCATTACCAGAAATAGATACACAATAATGATAATAATAATAATAATAACAAAATCACGACACTACATGAATCTACGAACGACCTGCAATAGGAAATATATGGAGATGTTGAAGGATAGACGCTTTCCTGATTCAAAGATGCAGTTCCATTTTTTTTCTGTGCAGTCAATCTAGCTTGATGAGAGTCGTGCGGAAATTCACGGATAGTCTAGTAGTGTGAAGTATTCCTGGCTATGTCCAATAGTATTGGGCAGAATCCTTGAATCCTGGATGTCTTTGTCAGCTTTCAATAAAATCTGCCATTACAAGGGGAAAACGATGAGGGCGGGATCCGCTCTTTGATGAATGTTAATATGATAAACACTGACACAATGAGATGATGTCAGCGCCGTTCACTGTAGCAGAGCGTTGCGGTCCCTCTAGAAGTTAAACTTTTAAACTTTACAACGTCCTGTTCGTAGACCATGGCTGCTTTTGACAGACTCCTTTTTGTCTTTATCATACATCAACCATGACATTTAATTATTTTTTACGAATATTTAAGACTAATACCGTTATTCATCGTCGTCATACCAGACAATACAGGGATTTCCATATCCCACACATAACGTACTGCTAAAGCTACCTGTTACCCGTTACCTATCCCGTAGTCTTCTGACCGTGGGGGCACCCGTTGAAGACTTGTCAACCAGCTTCCTCCATCCCTCTCGATCCTCAGACTTTCTCGGGGAGTCATTCTGCGTCAGGCCTGTCCACTCTGAGATGTTGTCCTCCCACCTCTTTCTCTGCCTGCCTCACTTTTCTTCCTCCTTGTACAGTTCCTTGCAGGATCGTCTTAGCAAGTCTTGATGATCGTGAAATGTGCCCATACCACTTCAGTTTGCGCTTTTTCACAGTGGTCAGGCGATCTTCGTAGCATCCAATGACTTGCCTGATTCTGGTCCGTACCTCCTCGTTGGTGATGTGATCTTTGAAGGAGATGCCAAGAATCTTTCTGTAGCATCTCATTTCTGTGGCCTGTATCCTCTTCTCTAAATCGGCTCTTAGAGTCCAGGTCTCACAGGCGTAGAGGAAGACGGAGATGACCAACAAGCGCATCAGTCTGATTTTTGAGCTGAGCTTAATGTTCCTGTCATTCCAAATGGGCTTCAATTTTGTCAGCGCTGCTGTTGTCTGCGCGATCCTGGAGCATATTTCTGGTTTAGACCCTTGATCACTCACAACAGCTCCCAGGTACTTGAAGCTTTGGACAGTGTCAAGCTTCCTGCCGTTGACCGTGATGTCAGTGGTGATGCCGTTGATACTATTGGTCATGAGTTTGGTCTTCTCTGCACTGATTTCCATGCCATAGGATGCGGATGTTTTGTCAAGGTCCTTCACTAGTTTGGCAAGCTCCTGTCTCCAGCTAGACCATCGATAACGTCAGCGAAACGCAAGTTGGTGACAGTCCTGCCTCCGATGCTGACTGTACCTTCATGGTCTTCCAGTGCGTCCGTCATGATTCTCTCCAGAAAGATGTTGAAGCGCGTGGGAGAGAGAAGACAACCTTGCCCGACTCCAACTGTCGTCCTGAACCAGTCCCCTGTGCTGCCGTTGAATTATACTGCACTGGTGGCCTTGTCAAAGAGGTGCTCTATTACCCTGATCAAGTTGGCACTTATGTTGTACAACCTCATGGTTGCCCATAAGGCTGCATGCCACACCCTGTCAAATGCTTTCTTGAAATCCACAAATGCGTGGTAGAGGTTTTGTTGGTGTTGTAGACATCTCTCGCACAGCATCCTGAGGTTGAGTATCTGTTCCGTTGTGCTGCGCCCTGCTGTGCTGCGCCCTGATTAACTGCCTTGTACTGCTGTGCCCCTTCTACTTAGTTTTTCTTTTTCTTTAGCTCTCTCCTTCTACCACACAGGTCTAGAATATCAGCTTTGACCCATGGTTTCTTGACCTGGCGATGTTTGCCAAGGATCTCACTGGCTGTCTCGGTCACAGCTGTGTTGAAGGTGTTGATGAACGTATCCATGTCTGTGTCATCAACATCAGCATCAGCATCAAGGATGATGAGTGGTGCAAATTTCCCTCCAATCATTGCTTGGAAGGCTTCTGCTACTGCTGGGTCCTTCAGTTTCTCAAGGTCAAACTTCATCCTTGTGTTGCTCTGCTTGTTGACCTTCTTTAGGTGGAGTCGGAAGGTCATCAACACCAGATCGTGGTCACTTCCTATATCCGCTCCTGGGAAGCTTCGTGTTTTGGCCATGTTCACACTTGATTTGAAGCGTCTCTTTACCATGATGTAGTCGATCCGGTTGTGGTGGTCTCCTCTTAGGCTGTGCCATGTCCATCTTCTAGACGCTTTATGATGGCCAAATGTGTTCGTCATCACAAGACTGTTGTATGTGGCAAATTCCAGGAGTCTCAATCCTCTCCCGTTGGTGTCTGCATTTCAATATTGTCCATTATGTACGTGCCTCTCCAGTTCTTGCAAGCATCCATTTCTACCTTGGCATTCCAGTCGCCTTGTACAACCAGAATGTCTTGATTATCATCTTCATGAGGTGTGTCTAGGGCAGGTGTGTCGCCTAGCGGTGCCCAACTCTCTCCAGGCCTGACCACAGCCGATGTCCTCCAACTAGGTGGCTCGCCTTGGTCACGAACATGTGGCCGTTAAAGTTCGCCAGTCTGGGAACTCTTCCGCCCTGGCATGTTAACACCACCCCCTCACGTGGTTTAGTCCGCCAGCTGAAGCGGTTTTACCAGGGTGTGGCGCTTGAAGCCAACACGTGAGAGATTTAGGGGATGGGTGAGGACCAATGATGCCGACCCACTCATAGAGTGCAGCGTGGAAGACAACCAGAGGTACTACCTCTCCCAGAGCCCCCTACACCCCAAAGCTAAAACGTTTATTATTTATCAGGGCCCAAAATTCTGGAACACATTAAATCAAACTCGTAGAATTGCCAGTAAAACAAGCTAAAGTCCCTGCTTATGAAAAATTTACAATAATGTTAAATTATTTTTAAATATTATTTGCTGTGAACATATTCTGCGAATGATTTCACATTTAGGTTCTGATTGTACTTGATTTGTTTTTGTCTTGTCTTGTTTGTGTTGGTCCTTGTCTCTGTATGTGTAACTCAAAGTGTATTTCATTGTGTAGTTAAGTAAAAGGAACAAATGTAATTAGTGTAAGACCGCAACTAAATTATTGTCTCAACCTTTTCTTTTTAAAATGATTAAGTGGAAATAAATACGAATATGAATATGAATATGATACATCAATAAACCAGGTTAGAGAACAAAAATATTAAAACAAGTAAGGAGAGGTCGTCCCAACATGACCCTGAAAACACCCATCGAGCTAGAAACTGGTCTGAGTGGTCCATCTCTTTCCAACACCATGCTCGACAGGGACAGTTGGGCCCAACTCATCAAGTCATCATGAAAATGAATGAATGAAGAAGAAGAAGGAGGAGGAGGAGGAGAAGAAGAAGAAGAAGGAGAGGTATTTTGTCGGGTGTGTAATGCAACTCGAGCTAAAACAAAGATCTGTCATCACTGATGACGAGGTTTTTGTCGACTTTTTTAAATCAAGTGTATAAACGGGGTGCTAATCACTCAGTTGTAAATTTTATAATTAGAGTTGGTGGGAGCCAATTTACAACTAATCAGAGATACACATATCAAGCTCGTAAGAAGCTTTAAGAAAGTAATATATAGTTAATATAAAATGCAACTAAACTAGACCACATGCAGTGCCCATGTTAGGTAAAAGAAAAAATGGTTGTATTGAATTCGTAAAAAACACATGTATCCCCCTAATGTACACATCTACACAGCAGTAAATTAAAATTTGTAATTCTACTCCTCACAAAATAATTTGCGCCAATCTCGGGTTATCCTATACGACACGAATATTTCAGTGCTTTGCCTGCCGAATTGTTTAGCCCCTCGCAAGTTGTTGAAATACCGTCTGTAGCTGAATTTCCTGTGGCCATTGCGGAGTTATTAAGCGCGGTCCAGTCCGATGTACGCATGAATAATTGATGAGAAATTGAGGAGGGGACGTCAGCTATCGAAAAAACAGACCAAGTTTCCAAGTAGATAGAACACGTCGTTCAACACATTTTATGGAATTACGTTATAAATTTACGTAGTATACCCTTGACGAATCTGAAGGCTATATATGGATTGTGTAGTTTTCAGTTAAAAGTTCCCTGTTTTTATGTCCTTTAATTTCGAAGATTTTCAATTCAATTTTGACATAAATGAACATTAATTGGAAACAAAACGAAAATGAAAATACTTATTTATCACGTTTCTCTATATCTATTAAGTTTGCTGCATATTTTTCCCTCGCTTTCAGAGGCACGGACGCCATTATCACTGTTCCACACCAAACCACGATATTTTTCAGTCTTTCTCGGAGTTCAAACATATTATGCATCACTGCAGCTAAATAGAGAGTTTCTGAATCACCGGGTTTCAACGCAGACTACAAACATAAATACACAGAGTAGAAAGGCATCCGCCACACGTGCAATATTAAATTGTTGGGTGACGACAGATAGATATGACAGAGTTATATACAATTCACTGTGGCCTAAGCATGCTTGCGAGTATTTTATTCTCCATCCAGAAGCGATGCAAGAAATCACCGGCCATGAAGAAATCGAAGGGGGGGGGGGGATCACATCATTTCACGCTTTGTTCAAAACTTGAAGATACAAAATGTGTATAGGTCTACATCCCCCGTTACATCCCCCCCCCCCCTCCTCGCGAAATCCATGATGGTTGTACTGAAAAATCGTGTCTTCCATGACTGCGCCATTTACATATAGTCATTCAAGGACCGAAGCGTAAATGTTCTTCAATTGTTTTCAAGATTTGTTTTAAAGATAAAACAACTTTCTAACAACACAAATTCCATGACGGACTTTGAACACTCTGGGCTTTTTCAAGCTAAGTATGGACTAATAAGGCACTTTGCTATGCGTCCTTAGTGGATATGTGGTGTAAAAAGTCACGGACCGGAGACCTGACCTCATTACACACGTGTATATGAGGCGACAGGCAATGGCCCCGATATCTTAGGCCAAAAAAAAAGTCTCCGGTTTCTGGTATGGAGCTTGCCCCAAAAGAGGTGCCGCGACGCGGCTTTTTTTTTTTTTTTTACCTGAATTTTTTGCTTCAAATGTCGGCTGATGACTGCAAATGGTGCCCGACTAAACTTAGTGCAAATATATGGGAGTCCAGAGAGGCCACATAAAGCTTATTCTCGACTATAACCCAATCTAAAAACACGTTAAAATTGTGCAGCAGCAGGATTCCAGTCAAACAAGTGAGTTTGGCGGTTTTGAGAAATCATCTTTCATTGAAAAAAACCTTTTTCATTTTGCCGACGCGCATGGCTACGGCGACGCGCGCGCATACCAGAAACCGGAGCTTTTTTTTTTTTGGCCTTATAGGCCTAATGGTTGCTATATGCGCTGTGAACAATTTTCTTGCAATGCTCGTCCTTTCTACAGGCACACGCAGAACGGAGACGTAGCAATATTATACGCATCTCAATGGTGCAAGCGGCATACGACGCTTTCGATTAGATATTTAAATGAGGGTGATTACGTCACAGTCAGCTTCGACAAGCTGGCTGGTATCAGACTTTAAATGGCTGTCCTGCTTCGCAATTTTGAATCTGTGTTCATACCATAGGTCTGCATTCAAATACTATAGAGAGCAGTGCAGATCAGAACTTCTCTCATGACTATAACAACAGGGGCGGCGGAACGGGGGGTGGGGGGCACTCGCACAAGAACCCCTCTCGCATTAACAAGATTGAGCACCTTCTCGAGATGAAAAACTTACCCCTCGGAAGCATACATTTATAGGCCTACCCCTCTCGCAATAATAATAGTGTGTCCCTCTCGAGTTGGAACATTGGCCATCAAAAACAATAGTGCTCCTCTCACGATAACTTCTCGAGATGGAAAACTGCCCCTCGTAAGCGCAATTAATGCTTCGCTCGCAACATTAAAATTGTGCCCCCTCTCAAGATGCAAAACTGGCCCCTAAAAATAGTGCACTTCACGCGAATAAAATGGTCACTGAACTGGCCACCAAAAGCAAAAGTGCCCCTCTCGCGATAAAACAAAATGGTCGCTTTGCATAACTATAGGTAACAGGAACACGAAGAGCAAGATGGACAACGTATTCATAATTAGTTCTCGTCATAACCATATTCTTTTCCTCCACTTTCACACCGACGGAAGGTGCCCCTTTATCTGAGCAATTGTCCCTTTGCCCCCCCCCTCCTGTGAAAAGGGTCCCGTTTCCCTGATTAACAATGTCGATTCATAAACACGAAACGCTGACCATTAATAATATTTTCTGTGCAAGAAACCGTTGGGACAACCTACTTTTTGGGAGTAGCATAATTATGCTTAGACCTTTTTTTCGAAAACGGTTTTGATAAGAATATTTTAGAGGAGGCGATTTTTGAAAAATTCAACATAAAAAAAATGAAAACATATTGGAAATCTTGCCTATAATTTGTGTTTTGCTCGATAATGATCAAATACTCAAGATTGTCAGTATTGTTTTAAGGTGGCGCTTTAGTCACACAAATCAAGGGGACGATTTGTTCTGAGAAATCCGGATGATGCTGGCCTCCTCTGGAAGTGGAAAGAAGATCTCGAGTTAAGTTGAACAATTCCCTCGTGGTTTCGTATCCACGATAGAATTGGCAAATTAAAGCCGAGAAAAGTAGACGGAGATCAGATCAGATTAGGGCTCCAAAACCCATTGTTCAATACAGACATACAACCAGACATGCACTCTCACACATTTTCTTAGATATTTAAAAGTAACAATTTCGTGTAGTTTTTGTGTTAAATGTGTTAGTGTCCTCAATCCTTTTTGTTTTCAAGTAGGGCGGCCGTATGATTTGGTGGCTACCTCCCAGCGAGTTGTCACAGGTCATTGTAACCATAACCTTAGTCTAGCGGACTGCACTGCCCACATACGGACCCACTGCTATCATCTTCCAGCGGCCAGGTCATCGGGCTAAAATTGTTATTGTTTTCCCATGCTATTCAGTTCCCTTAATATTGATCCCTACTGGTCACCCCCCCCCCCCAAAAAAAAATCTTAGCCGACGGCTACCTTTTATACGACAATGAAATGTTAACGTTAATTCTGAAAAGAAAACTTTGTCATTCTCATGATATATTTCATTATTGACACTAATTTGACAAATTCTGTGAGTGTCGAAGTGATAGATAATAAATAAATCTGATCAAGACAAATGCGTGTTATTCTTTCTCTTCTTCAGCAAAAATCTTCAAATTATATAATTGTTCTCTGGACGATTCGGGCACTTTCTTTAAAATTAAGCATGAATCATTGATGACCGTAATGTTTCATTGCTTTCCGGAAAAATGACCTCACACTTTGTTTTAACACCGCTCACTGATCAAGACTGGGTCTAGCTTCCCAATCTCAAGGGAGGTTTTTATTTATTTTGCCTCGCAGCATGGTGAAGTAGTCCATCCGTTCAAACGGTATAACGCTCCTGCACACGTTGGTTGCCTCTGTAGCTCTGTGAGCAATGGACGATCCAAATCGAGAGAAAAGAAAACTGTTACTTCCAAATGACAACATTTTTCCAATTGAATCAAGCGCCAACTTTAAGTGTGCTTGCAAACCGCAACATTCTCCATCTACTTCCCTCTTCATGATTAATTCAATGTAAAGTGTAGGCCTAGGCCTAGGCCTTTTAAAAAAATGTTTAATTTTATATCGATTTGTGAAATGAGCTTTTGAGCAATGATTCACTGTCGAAAAACCGTAGATAAACAGATAGTCGGATATTCTCATTTCAAGAGAAGGGTCTTACTCAGCAGGTATCAACAGAGCAATTGGTGTGTGATGATAGGTAAGTGTCGAAAATGATGAATCGACGATGCTGGTAGTCAGCCCTTTGCGACGGTCGCTGTTCATTGTATGCGAATATAAAAACAAAAAATAAAAAGGCACTTCGAAAATACAACATATCGCTCGGGAAAAAAATTAAGTAATTGCATCCCTTACCATTTCATAGTCTGATTCGGACAGAATTCAAAAGAGTGTCTTTGATCAACGTCGATATTAATTTTCAAACCATGCGTGTAGAATGTAGACTTCACAAAGGTCATTTAATAATGCATTACACCAGATTTAAAGCAAAACCATGTGTCTTTTGGCCTATACACCACGTGTTCCTCCAATTTAAAAACATTGGGAAGGGTGTCAACCCTTTTGAATCAAAAAATTACATGACTCGTGAAGGTCGGGGTTAAGTAAGGGGGACTTTTTAGTAAACTTCTTTTGCTTTTTACAAGCGGATGGTACGGGTCCTGGGTAAAGTTATGCTATCTCACTTTTTCGAGATGCCATGTTTCCTGCGTGTTGTACGGATATGCCTTCTGAGATCATAGAGCTGGGACCTATTTAGAATAGAACAACGTGGAGGTAGACCGGCGTGTCTAGAGGAACGCAGGCCTATTATGATTATTGTTACTGTTAGCGCGCAAGAACACTGCTTCATTCTTGTCTCAAACCAAACCAGACAGAAGATGTCCTTCCGTTTTGTTGACTTACGGTGTCAATTAAGCGGACAGAAGCAATAATCAGGCCCTGCCCGTTAACCCCGCCCGATCAATTAACTTAATTTGCGAATAGTCTTGTTTTGTAGCGATAGTGGAGTGGGGAGTACACACGGTGGGCTTCTTGCGGCGAACAAATGAGTGTCCTTCAAGTCATAGAAATAACTCACTAAAATAGACAGACAGGGATGTCAGCATGAACCAGCTGTTTCACTCCTCCCGACAGCAGGGTTGAAATGTTTTTAAGTGGAAAAGATGAAGAGACTGTATTGCTAAGGGTTGCCGTTGAAAGCTTTATTGAAGGAAACTTCTCTTAGTTTCAGTGAAACCTTTCTGTAACATTTGCTTTGACTGTCATCTATGATCTAGACGAGAAACAAATCGAAACATGGATTTTTAAAACAAGTTGTCAATTAGGGCTAATACATTAATTCAATTGGAAATTAACAGGCTGTTAAAATTATTTAGTTTCAACCAAGATGATTAAAGTTTCCATGAAAATAAGTACATGTACGGCAAATTATCAAATGGATTTTAATAGTACTTGAACGGGATCGCTTTCGCGTACAAGTGCGCTGTAGAAAAGGGGCGGCCAAACGATTTGTTACACATTCTCCAGCGTAAGTTAATTTGAGCGCAATCTTAATCATTGGGGACTCGTGCCTGACCACATAATTGGCTGCATGAGGCAGGCTGGCACGCACTTGGCAAGTTGAGATAAATGGAACACGAGGAAGATGAACAACTTTACTCCCTCCCCTTCCATCTTCAAAGGATTCCGTGTGGTAAAGGAGCAGCCCTCCTCTATCCTACCACAGACAAAACCATATAAACATGCAGTACAGTCTGGAAGTCATCAGCTATGATTGATGCACACCCATTGCCGATCTGTCTGTCGGCACGTCTCTGAATGATAAACACCGAGACGCCCATTCCTCTCACTCCAGCACCAAGAATGAATTTGACCGCGGATTGAGGATGATGGATTACTCTCATGGGGTGTTGTGACCAGAGGGACCCCGGCATAGTCAGGGTAAAGCACGGTGAACTCAATGGCTAACAGTGACACTTAATACAAAGATATAAACCCTTGGACACAAAGAGGTGGATTCAGAAGCATATACATTTGGGATGATTTATGAGGAAGATGGTCAACCTCTTAACCAATTTGAACTTGTTGAAAAAGTTGATTTTGTCAAAGGATTATTCAATGCATGGGTGTTATTTTTAAGTCAAAGAAGCCCAACCTACATTAAGCCCATTAAATATATCAATGTCTAATCAATACTCAGTGCAACCATTTCGCTATCAATTCAGAATTGTTCAAAGCAAGTTTTAAAAAAGCAAAATAAAACATTTTGTTAGATGAAAATAACCATCTTCAAAAAGCACTCTTTATAAAGCACTCTGAATATGAGGATCTGATTTTACTTGTCTTGGCAATATGGTTCCTGGCTGGCTGTCTGCAAGTAAAACTTTCCCCGTGCCAACGTGCTGTCGGCACGATAACCCATAGACGGACATCCCAACGCTCCGCAATCCGAACATTGCCCGTTTAAGAATTCGTCCCAACTGCTACAGGGGTAGGAAGCGAATTGGCACTGAGTTGTCTGGATGCTTTCAGTGAAGTAGTAAACGGCTCTGAAATGACTGCATTTCAACTCTGACTCGGTATCATCTATTTTGAAAAATGAAGCAATGTTGAGATATTCAAGCAAAAGTTGTATTTGTTGCATCAGGGGCAAGCTGTATTTTTTCAACGTTTTTACTGATTCCTCACTTGAAGTTGATAGTCATTACCAACGTATTACCTATAAGCATAATAATGTTCCCTTTCCACACTTCATGCAAGGCAATAATTATGAAAACGGGTCATCTTCTTCACGTGTTTATTAAGACCTTTGCGTCTTTGATGATGTTCAAAATAGTGTATGGTGGTCCTGGGCCTGTATCGTGAATTTAGAATTAAAGACGGAAACAACCACCATGGTGCAGTGTACATAAAAGCAGTATCTTACCCAATTTGTCACTAACTGTCTTGGGACAACCCGGCTGTTCCTTGCCGCCATTTGGGTAGAAATCAACGTCTCCGAGCTGAGTCGAATAAAGAAAAATACAAAGCAAGTAAATGTATTTAAAAAGTTTACCCTCACACAACATAGTTATAGCCCGCCCTCTGTTGAACTCGCAATTGCTGTAATCGGCTGATGGCCTACGGATCTCTGCCCTCAAGATTTGGAAGCATCTGTTGCGGAGCCGCCCTTGTTGATACCTTTAAAATGCTTTTGCCCCCCCCCCCGCATATACTTCCGCCCACTGAAAAACCACTGTCGCGGCATAACGCATGCGCGGCACATGGTCATTTTGTTAGTCTCTACAAAAATGATTAAAATTCCCTTAGACACCAGTGTTAAATGTCCATACTTCAAAATTCTTTTAAAAAATACTCAGAAATTTATCTGCAAAGAAAAATGATGATCAATATGTGATCTTCATTTTCTTCACATTTTTTGGTGGGTTTACCATTGACTTTTCAAGAAATTCTCACCCAAAGAAGACGACCCCTATTTTCCCCAAAGTGAAGCCATCTTGAAATATGATCCCTCCACAACACGGGCAAAATAGCGCCACTTTCAAGCCCAATTGCATCCAAAATGCTCAGAATTGGAAGCCTCAAGTCCGGGCCAAATGTCACATATCTCTTCAATTCCCCAATTTTATGGCTTTCAGAACTCTCTAATATAGAATATTTTGAGGGTATAACTTTTATTCGTGAGCTCGGCAGATGGGTTTAGGCCTATTTACCGGTGTGCACCCTTACTGGACCCCCATATTTTAATATTTTAAGTCCCAATGACAATGGGGTCGGGAACCAGACAATCTAATTTTTATTGCGTGAGTTTAAGCGCGCCCTCTGTTGATGGCAAGCCAGTGATAACAGACTGAAATTGGTTCAATATTCATGTTGCTTCAAAATGTAGGCCTACATGCGTATTCCCTTCGGCTTATCGATTGTTGATACTGGAGCATCAGAATACCTGTTTGCCAAAAGACTTCCAAAATTCCAAAAATAATGTTGATGTGCTGCATGCTGAAATACTGGAATAGTGATGCTGACCAATTGTTAATTGCTTACCGGTTGTTGCAGACCCATACCAAGCTCGAGTAATGTCTCTCCATCAGAGTGAATGTTGTCAACAAAGATGGCGTCTGTTGGATCAAGTCGACAAGCCGGGTCGTTGTCCCTAAAGTTTGGCCCTGCGGGATCAAGCCCTACAGAACGGCGGGAAAATTTGAAAATTGTTTCTTTTTTTATTCCTACTCTGTGATTTTGTTGGAGAATAATGCAAGCTTACGACCCGAAACCAAATATATAAATGCAGCTAGTTAAAAAAAAAACCTTTGGGGTTTTTGCAATTCCCTTGTTGGCCAAGGTTGATAAATAGAGGCTCAATAAAGATATTTGTTCGACGGGATCGGTTTGCTAGGTCAGAGCTGCCTCGGCGTTGTTATGGCAATTTGGATAGACGTCAAGGGATATACCCAATTAGTGCCTAGAATTCGTTTTACGTAAATTGTCATAAACAAATATGACAGACTGTAACCACTGGCTGGCCAGTAATGATAAAGTTTATTTTGGCCTTATGATTATGTGCAACGAGACACAACGTAACGCAAAGCATAGTAAGGCAACAGAACGCAAACATGCGAAGTAAATAAGGCCGTGTCCAAATAACTTGGCTATGGCTTGAAATAACACACGAGTCTATGGTAAGCGGCTACAGGCACGACGCAAAGACTCGTGTGTAAATTATTATTGCAAGCCATTACTTATAAAACACGTTATGTAAAAAACTTATAAAAAAACCGTTACCGGACCTGTGATTCTTGCAATACCGGGCTGGTAGGCTCCGGCGTAGCCGGAGATATGCGCTCCTAAACTGTGACCAATCAGATGAATTTGGTCGAAGCTTGCTCCAGTCTCCGTGTTCAAGAATTGAATGAATTTGGCAATGACTCTACCAACTACCCTGGTGTTCTGAACTGACTGCGTGTATAGGTTCCTGGAACCCGATGCCCAATCTACAAGGAATACGTTCAGGTTCTCCTGTTATTTAAAACAAAAACAAAACATGGAAAGCGGAATGTTCATGAGGGCGCACTTCATGGTATACATGAATGCGGATGAAGCTGTTCAGAACGAAGGACGACATCTAGTTTTACAGCAGGCAACAATTTCCAACAGTTTGGGAAACACCAACAGAAAGGCCACCTCGCAAATTGATGAGAACCATTCTGAATTATTCTTATTAGATATGATTTTTCAGTCCGTATATAAAGGGCGTTCTATATTATAACTGATATCCACGGAGTCAAGTCTTATAACGTCTGATATGTCAAAGCGCTATGCATGCATATTTATTTATGCGATCTCGCGCCAACCTCGTCCCCAGTGCTTACTTTATTTCCAACGTTGTTTCCAATAGTAAACCCTGGATAGGAAACTTCCTTCCTGCATCCTGATTCGATACCGCAATTGGCTGGACATGGATTTATATCGTGTACTTGGTGTTGTTATTCACAACGTGCAGTACGTGTTTTCGCGATCATTCGTCCACGCCTTCTCGAAAATATTCCTTTCCTTTCCAGTTTGTTAATATTGATATGAAATGTGATACTGCATGTTGTCTCGTTAAGATCGTAACAGTTTAATTAAAATAAAATCATGTTTTCGTAACTCACGCCATGCTCGCGCTGCGACGAATTGATTCTGTTTTTACCCCAGACACCGCATACAAAAACAAACGCAAATGTAACGCACAGGCATGCACCAGACTACTCCTAATTTGCATACGTGTTCAAAAATCTTGCACATGCAAATGATCCAATACCAGGGTGAGAGAGCAGGTAGTGGTGGGCGCGTACTGCTCGACACCCTGGGGACGAGGTTGATCTCGCGCCTCTGCCAATCGGAGTCGACATTGCTAAATTGTGACGCTATTTCATTCCCACATCACAGGACTAAAAGTGTGATTGGTCAACTCGAATGCAGTGTTTTGTAATCGAACAACAGCCGGGCGCGTATCGCGTTACATAATGCAGAGCGCGTGACCACAGCCCATAGATTTTAAGTTCTATATCTATGCCACAGCCTTTGTTGCTGCTATATTTTTGGGTTTTTTTTTAAATCTTTGTCGATGACGCGACAACGGATGAATGACCGAAGACCCGATATAGAAAGCGCCCGCTGATTAGTCAAAATCTAGAGGTCAAGATGCGGTTGTCTGGCATAATAAATTAATCAGTGAATCTGCTCAAACTTTATAGATAAAGACTATTTGACGCATAGGGTGTTCTTGAATGTAATGTTAGTAGACAATCTGATACTAGGTGGCGTTCTTTATGGCGACATAGCCTGGAAATTGCATAAAGAAAAATCCCTGACGTTATTGACGGTTCGCTTGCCGTCTGAGTCTCCAAATGCCGTGTGAAAAAATAGTGCAGGTGGGACATTCACACCCACCCCAAGCCCATTCAGCTATAGACCCCTGTATGTATCCTCCCGAACTATCTGCATTGATCCCTGGGGAGGGGGCCGTATCAGGCGTTTAATTTGTCGGACTTACGAGGCGTCGGAGCTACGAGGCGTCGGACCTATGAGGCGTCGGACTAATGAGGCGTCGGACCTATGAGGCGTCGGACCTATGGGCCTTTATTTTGTTAGGGGATGCGATTTTGTCGGACTTATGAGGCGTCGGACCTATGAGGCGTCAGACTTATGAGCAGATCCCATCCCTGGGTGATGTGTGGGTCCACGTCTGCAGCATGAAAACTTACCGCTTCCAACAGTGTATCTTTCATTTCCTTCATCCATTCAGCTCGCGAGCCTTTCTCTGTGAACCCGTGAATGATGAACACTGTGCGTCGTCTCGGGCTGAACGTGGAATATTCTACAGATGCTGGGTCGGTTCGGTCAACCTTTAATTAGAGAGTTATCGAAACGTATTCAGAAGTGGATGTCGCTCAACTCAATTCGTGGAAGCAGGGGTTCTTGTGTGTTTTTTCTTTTTAATGGAAATTTGAATGTAAGCTACTAATCTGTAGTGGACATGCTCATGCCTTCTATTCATTTACATCAATGCTTAGACATAACTTTTCGATGGAAAAATGCAAAAAATACCTTCATATACAAGCTGGGGTTGAGTCGGGTATACAGTAGGAATTCAGTATTAATGTACTCGGGTGACATGGGCGGGAAACGAAAGAACACATCAAATGGTGCCTCGTCAGTAAAACAACCGATATCACCATAGCAAACTTCCTCTGTGAAACCTTCAAGAGAGAACCAAAACAAAACAACCGATATCACCATAGCAAACTTCCTCTGTGAAACCTTCAAGAGAGAACCAAAACAAAACAACCGATATCACCATAGCAAACTTCCTCTGTGAAACCTTCAAGAGAGAACCAAAACAAAACAACCGATATCACCATAGCAAACTTCCTCTGTGAAACCTTCAAGAGAGAACCAAAACAAAACAACCGATATCACCATAGCAAATTTCCTCTGTGAAACCTTCAAGAGAGAACCAAAACAAAACAACCGATATCACCATAGCAAACTTCCTCTGTAAAACCTTCAAGAGAGAACCAAAACAACGCCATTTTACCAAACATGCTTCTGGCACAAATCTTATTTCTGGCTTTAGACACGATCGACAAAAATGAAACCGCTACGTTTACATCAAACTAGCCTAGTAGCCTTACATCCTTACCTGGTTTCACGAGACATCCGGTCATCCAAACAAACAATAAACTTGTCAGAATGTGCATCGTTGATAATAAAGTTTCTAGTAAGTGAAAATAATGCAATAAACCAGTAACTGTCCAAAATCTGTTTTGTGAAGAATAGAAATGTAAGCCGCCCCTGGCCCTGCGTATCGCACGAAATGAGTTGGCAACGCGGTCTACGAATGGAATTAAAAAAAATGTCAACACACTGAAAATGTATAATCTAAAAGATAACAACAGCAAGAATTAATAGATACCGGTTGACTATTTCTGTCACCGGTTTATTTACTGAGCCCACATAATCCGTCCTTATTAAAAAGGAGATAGCCTTATTGACAAATAACGTCTAACAATTTATCTACTTCCGCATCAATACATCGGACTTGTGGCTTGAAAGATTTACTCTGAATATGGACGGTCTTATTGACTTGAGGCCGCGAGGGCCATTTTAAACAAGAAAAAAAAATTAGGTCTACAGGGGCGGATCCGGGAATTTTCGCAGAGGGGGGGGGGTTCATCGGCAAAAAAATCTGAAATGTAGACAGTTTTTTTCTACGGACATTTGGCCTCCGAAAATCAATAGGTGTGGGGGGGGGGGGGAACTCGTACTATACTTTCAATGGGGGCGCTGTTCAAATCCGACGATTATTAATACTATATCACAGAATAGTGTATACCCCCTGACCAAGCTGGCTCTGTCCGTATTTTGTGCACAGACGGACATTATTACCAGTAAAAACATTTGGGGTGTCAGAGCAGGGGGGTTTTCGCATTTTTTCCATGAATTTTTATGGGGGGAAAAATAAAAATTGACAGAGCTCGGTTTTTTTTTACCCCCTCCCCCCGAATCCGCGCCTGGTCTATATGAATTATTAAAACAGGTAATTTTGATCCACGAATAAGTTTCAACTACAAATTTGTTTGCAGCATTTTCCCGTTTCAAAAAGTTGCAAAATAAACCAAAGGCCTGCATTAACTTTTGCAATTTGCGCTTGATGGAAGTAATGTGTCCGAATTTTGGTAGTTTCGGTTCAAGACGGGGGGGCGGAAGGGGGGGGGACAAAAATTCGCTGACTGACTATCCATTTAAATTCATTTTTTTTTTTTAATTCCATTTTTTTTAAAAAAAAAAAAAAAAAAAAAAAAAAACCATTTTTAATGTTGAAATGCAAAACATGACAGCATCAACGAGTACGTAAAATTCCATTTGAAGTAATTCAAAATTTATATAAAAATAAAAAAAAACAAAAATGAACATTTGTCATTGATTTATGCCAGGATCAACGTGCTTAACTGCTTCTGCTGTGGAAAGGTGGGAGAAATGTTAAATGAAATCCATTACAAAACAAAAGCCTGAAATGAACGAAAAATAAAAAAAAACATGATTTGAATTTTGATTTTTTCTTTTTTTTCGTGATCTTTTGTTAATTTTTTTTTCACAAAATTTGTTTCACAATCTCCATAAGATAGATAGATTTTTTTTCAGGTTTTTTTTCCAAAAAATGTTTGGCCATGTTTTTTTGCCATTTACTCAGCGGCGCACGCACAGATACAAGATGTTGACGTGTATACGTCGCGAGCGCGAGCACTCTCGGTTCCCGTGTAACATAAGCCGGAGCCCCACGGAATCGTCTGCGCTGCACACGTACACAAGTATTGGTTGGTTTGTGCACGGAGCTACGTACGTTAACGAACGAGCTCCTGAACTGCCAACGCGAGGGGAAATGAGATTCAATTCAGCGTAGAGCGTTACCCCTTTCCGCCCCGGTTCAAGAAAACTAAATGCCCAGGAAGTCTTGTTCTAATACGTCTGATTTGTATAAGCAGTAGAGGGAACCACCAGGCAATGCTGCTTTACCTTCAGATATGAACAGAATACGAAATGCGAAGATACATTAAGTTGTTACACATCTAATCTAAATGAGTATTTCTAAGTGAAGGTAAATGAAGTACAATGTACATGTATGCAAAATTTCTTTTGTCATCAAAGTGATGATAATATCAAAGAAATGAAATGTCGAACGATCCGCTGAGGAATAATCCGATTTATGCAGGAGATAATAGCTTTATCCTCACCGCGGGACAACTTAGCCTCCATTCAAGGCTTTTGCTCGTAAACACGCACAAGAAATGTCATGTTCCAACATCACTAAAGACTGTGTGAACTGTTCGGGTAAAGCCCACAGTGAACTACCATCAATAATTTATCTGGTGTGCTAGTTTTCCACCAGTGACAAGGTAAAAAAAAAAATGGTTACTTCGATTTACAAGAACCAAATATCGAGTAAATATATAAACCCCTTTTTATGCAATGAGTACCATCTGACAAAATTCGCGATGTTCACACGGTGCTAATCTCTAAAATATCAGTGTAAATTATCCAAATTAAAACGATTCTGTGAACGAAATCAAATAAGTAAACGTATAGATAGAAAAGCAATGCGTGACGCCATACACTTAGTAGCTGCATCAGGGTATATAAATGAGCATACATTCTCCAGACTGTTTTTTGCTTAGCATGTCAACAGAGTAGCGTTGATTTTGTTTTCGAACCATCTATAGATAGTTTTTGCTTCTTACTTCCAATTCAAGTATGGCTCGTCTTTTACTTGTGACGTTATGCCTTGTTTGTCTATCTTGGCAACAGGGTAAGCTATGACGTATGCTTTAAAAGTTGACTCCATCGTATTTTGTGCTATGAACGGACTTAGTACAGAAGCGAATCTTGTACAACCTAACGTTTTTCTTCATCTCAGTAAGGACAACGGGTTCTATATTTACCTAGATCCCAGAAAGCTGTTTAATTCTGTCTGACTTTCCATACGTCCCTGTTTCAGTGTCTGCCGAGTCTGTATGTTACGACGATCTGGGATGTTTCTCCAACAACCCACCCTTTGATGTATTCAATAGTTTCCCGCCAAAGAGCCCCGACTACATCAACACTGAGTTCTTGCTGTATACTCGCGCAAATGCAAATCGTTATTTGAAGGTAAGCGACAAGTTAATACCCTGATTCTGGCTTCTGTATTCTGAATTACGTAAGTGTGACATCTCTTTGGGTTGCAGGTCAGTAAATAGGCCCAAAATTGCCTACACGGGTTAAATAGTGATAGTATGCCAATGTTGTTGTTTTTTTTAGGCCATTAGAGCATTTTGTGGTACATGAACTAGAGGGTTTGTAAAAAAAAATTTAAAAAACAGGGTGGAAGCCGTGATAGCTGGACTGCGACATTGATATGAATTTCTGTGAAATTTTGATGAAATTAGGCCCTACAGTTATTTATTTATTTATTTATTTATTTATTTATTTATTACATTTCTTTACCCAGGGTGTGCACAAACAGTTTAAAACTGGTTTCCATTGGGGCCCTGCATACACTACTAATGTTCATACACACGTGTACAAATACAATACATTACAATTACAAAACACCACAATGAAATAAAATAAAAGCATACGAGATTACTGCATAATAGTACAGCAACTATTATAAATATTGTTGCTCTATTTGCAATGGAGCGAAGGCATCATTTTTCAAAATGGCGATGGGCTTCAGGAGTACTTTAGGGGTAATCATCTTTGGATGAAATTGTCCCAAAATGTCATCAGATTACCAAAAAAATAAACAGAAAATGAAAAATGAAATAAACTTTAATTTGATGGGTGTCTCAAACACCTTGGGGAGTTGTGAGTATTTTGCCTGATCCGAAAGTAGGCGCAACGGCAAGTGACCAAACATGCAGTATCCTGCGCGTTTCCGAAAATGTCCGAAGTTTATCGAAAATTTTTCGTTGCATCCTGACGCCACTTTTTTTCTTTATATATCATCTCAATAAAGGTCATTCATTGCAAAAATGATGATAAGACATGAATCTGGGACTGAGAAATATTTCCCATTTTGTTAAGAAATACTCAGAAAATTGTCTTGACTCTCCATAAACTTTGTACACAATCGCGGAAGTGGCGTCAGGTTGCAACATTTTTCCCAGGCTGCGTCCAAATCAATTAACTGTCAACAGCACGTCCACGCCCATTAAAAATTCGCGGGGACGCGCCGACAACAATTCGTAGCCGTAGCTCCGTGCATAGAGCTACTTTGTAGCTCTATGCTCCGTGGAAGTCCGTTTCGGACACGGCCTGAGGCGCCCGCCGGACGTTGCATGGCCTTATGGGATACTTACCGAAGTAACCGGCTCGGCGAGTCGGTTACTTGGGCCAGGCTCGAGTGAGCGCGAGAAGTCACGTGAGGGGTAAAGCGAACGCTGTCGCGTTTGCACGAGTAAGCGCGGGGGAAGTAATCGAACGCACTGATTAAGAATTTCACTGCCAGGCGTATTACCCAGTACCCTAGTCTGGTTCCCAGACCTGACAATTATTCCCGACGCTCACGTCTTAAATAGTAGGTCAGGCAGCCTCCGTGGCTAAAAATAAACATGACGACATTAATGGCCCTTTTTCAAAGCGCGGCTTCGTTTCCGATTTCGCTTTATCACTTGTAGCTTTTAATGTTCTGATCAAATCTTTAAATAAATCATTTGCTTCGTAATATCATACAGTTATGATAATACAGTTTGATGTTTTTGTAAGATAACATTGAGTAATGTTGATCTGGAATCTTCAAAATTACGGAACCAAATAGCACTGTTAGCAGGCGGAGCCGAATGAAGACCGAGTTTTGGAAAATCTCGGTAACGGTCGTCAAATTCAAAATTGTACATGACGCAGCAAAAAAATCGCCCGTACGATCCGAGTATATTTGATGCACAGAATCGTCGTTGAATTTCAAGTTTTTTAAAATGAAAACAATGAATATTAATTATCAACTCATTTAAAATAAAATTAATAAGCAGTTAGCAGTTAATTAAACCTATATTATATACTCGGAAATACTAGGGCGCTATCCGATTGTCGACGAAACGACTTCGGCAAACTTCGGAAATTTTCGGAAAAAGGAGGAATTCCTCCCGTTTTAGTCACGTGACGTAAATTGTAATACATTGTATTACCGGAGGCTACCGGACCTAAGATTCATCAGGAATAGTCGGAATCTTTTGGTCTCGGAACCAGACTACCAGTACCCGTATCCATAGTGTTACGAAGTCACATCAAATCCAAGCAAACAACATGACAGAAAAAAATTGAAATAAAGGGAAAGGAACACTCAAATGAAAGAGGATCGGAATCAAAGAGTTTTTGGAAATGAAATTAGAATTAATTTAATTATTTACAAATCACAAATTAACACACATAAACCAAATTTAAATAAGCAGATGGGAAAGCAATTAATTATACATTACAAATCAAGTAACTCATACGGTTGGCCATTGTGGGACTGAGAGGGGAGGTACCTCCAGAGGGTGGAATCCTGGACTGGAGTCTGCCGGAAAAGTTCGGAAGTCCTGAGAGAGTTCTTGTCATGACTTGCGTCTTGATCGGCGACCTCCGAGACCGGGCGCTTGGTGTGACGGACGGTACAGGTGTAGACCGGATCAGGGGAACGATTTGGCTAGCTGACCAGTCGACGAAGTGCCATAGCGGAGGGGCGTGGCATCGGCGGGAACGGCACCATGATACTGGCCCAAGCCAAGGAGAGCCAAGTCGGCGGTCAATCTGGCCGTCGTGGTGGTAGGAACCGTGCCCCGTGCAGACGGCAACGGGCAAAAAATTTGCCAAAAAATGCTTGTATTTCTCAACACATTCTCGATTTAGCAGTTTTAGAGGAGGGCAGGTACATTTTGCCCCCCCCCCAACTCATTAAATTTACACCAGTTTGAATCCGCAGAACGGCGAAATTCCAGAGCTTTTAAGTCCGGCAGGGAATTCCAATGTCCATTCCACTGGTAAGGAATATGGGTTGGACTTCAGCGCGAAGTCCCAGTGCGGGACCAAAAGTTCGTTGCAACAAAAGGGGGATTACGCAGGACGATCGCGGGCCATTGGCCTAATTTACATGAAGTTAATTTGCTTACAATTTAAACAATTTACGAATTCTTAACAATAGCAAATAAAAAATACAGACGTTGTGCCTCAATTATCGCTCATAGGGGGATCTTTACTGGGGACGTCTCTATAGTCCGAAGTACCATTGGTCCGAAGTACCATTGGTCCGATGTCCCATTGGTCCGACGTCCCATTGGTCCGACGTCTCATTGGTCCGACGTCCCATTGGTTCGACGTCCCATTGGTCCGACGTCCCATTGGTCCGAAGTCCTATTTTTCCGACAGCCCATTGCTCTATACGTTCAGTTGGTATAAACGTCCCATTGGTTCGAAGTCCAATTGGTCCGAAGTCCCATTGGTCCGAAATCCCCATTGGTCCGAAGTCCCATTGGTCCGACGCCCCATAGGATTGGGGTATATAGGGTTAGGGTCAGTCGACCTGAACCAGTGGAACCACACAGTATTATGTTTCATCGGACCAATGGGACGTCGGACCAATGGGACGTCGGACCAATGGGACGTCGGACCAATTGGACTTCGGATCCATGTGACTTCGGACTATCGAGACTCAACCGGCTTTACTGCGTTATTTCCTATTTTTGAATGTGACGGTTTCCTGATCTACGATTTGGTCTGAGACGTCAAGATCATCTGGTCAGGGAACCTGACTAAAAGGATCAAGAAGATGAACATTCAGGATATACCCTCGCCCAGCCCCTACTAAAGAAAAAGAAGAGGAAAGTGTACCTGCTGCTTAATGAGAAACAGGTGCATCGTGATTAACAAGATGCTGCATTTTTAGGATTTGTGTAGTATCCTTTTGTGGTGTTTTAAGGAAATATCTCGCTACAGATTAATGATAAAAAATGATGACCTGAAGTTTTAACTGTTCCATCATCATGAAATACCGCGTACGTTTCTTTTGCCATAATTATGTCTAAATTACCCCAATTGGAACGTTAATGTTTACATTGATGCTTCTATCCTTTGACTTGACTGGACTTAAAGGCCGAGTTCGGGTGGTCTTGTCTTGACACGGGTATATTGTTCTCGTGCTCCAAAGGCGGGAACACTGCACTCGGAACAGGATCACACACCACCTATCCGTGGTTATTTTTTTGCAAGAACAATATACCCGCGTCAAGAACAGACCGCCCAAACTCGGTCTAAGTGCTAATGCCAGTTGATTCTCGTCTCTTCTTCTGTACCTGAGGTAGTTGACGTGAGTTTTTTTTTCTGTAAATTGAAAATTAACTTACCCTTTGACCTGTGCAGGTTGATAGAACTGATGCATCCTCCCTTCAGAGTTCTACCTTCAATTCCGGTAGGAGAACGGTGTTTATCATCCACGGCTACACGGAGAAAGGATCCGAGTCTATCTGGATGAGGGATCTCAAAGACGCACTACTCGCAGTGGTACGTGTTTATATATGCGGTGCGATCTGTGTTTTTTAAAATAGGTTTTTAAGGCCTTGTGTCCAAAATAAAATGACAGGAATGAAATAAGTTACATTTCAAAATGTTCATTGAAATCGGGACGGCGTACACATACTAAAAAAACTGTATCATATATTTAGGCCTATTTGAAAAGCCATGTACTGTTGTTTTCAAGAAATAAAAGTTCAATCTATATCGGAGTGAAAATTCACTTAATACGACTAAACATTTCAGCTTTTACATCCACTCAATCGAATAGATCGAATTTTCATTCGATTTTCCACCGAATTGACCATTTTTCGATTTTTCTCAAGCTACAATTTTTAATTCTCTCTCTAAATCATCTCGTCCTTTCACTTTATGAAACGTGGCAGTTCATTAACTCTTAGTGTTTGCACAAGTAATGTGTGCTCTTGGCCTTGGTTCATGGGATTCATGTGGCAAACAACACATGTTTTCTATATAGACGTATTCTTTGTTTAATTAAACTTGCTTCTCTCCCTCTCAGGAAAATCTGAACGTGTTTATAATTGACTGGGGCAATGGTGCCAGGAACCTGTACGGTCAGTCAGTGCAGAACACACGCGTTGTGGGTCGTGTCATTGCCAGATTCATGCAGTTTCTTAACACTGAGACAGGTGCAAACTTCGCTCGTATGCACATCATAGGTCATAGCCTTGGTGCACATACTGCCGGCTATGCCGGAGCCTTCCAGTCTGGTATCGGCAGAATCTCAGGTAGTAACGAAGTTTCCATCTTCTTCCTTCTCGAAATAACGATGAACTTTCATTAATTTCAATATTTTTCATCCTGTTTTTCTGAGCAGCTGGTAGCCATCTCCCTTGAAAGGTGTGACTTAAGATTTATATATTTTTTAATGCTTTCCGAACAAGAGTCTATCTGTTTCAGATGATGTTATGAACCGAGTTCTCCTCTTCTCACTTTTTATTTCATTGGAAAATATTCACTACATGTAACACTGGTTAGATTATTTTGAAGTTACAAAATCTTTGACTTTTCTTCTTTCTTTTTCTCTCTCGCGAAATATCGCGAATTCAATAGCTCTGAGTCTCCGATGCTGCAATATCAGGGTACAGTCGATCATGTCGGTCGGCTTGATTGACGTCAGGATGTTGGATAAATATCCTTGGCGCACTCTCCACAAATATATGCAAGTTGAAGTCGTAGGGCATACTTAAAAAAAACCTGAAGTGGTGCTGCAATAAACCGTGATAGGACGAATAACAAACCCAGCATTAAAATCGGTCACTTAGCGACTCGTGTTCAATCATCCAGTCACTATCCAATAATTGATGATGTGTGAAAATTTCAAAAACTAAATCGAATTACTATATTGTTAACTAGTTTCATTTTTTTTTGTCAGGTCTTGATCCTGCTGGTCCATACTATACTTCCAATGATCCGGCTTGTCGCTTAGACGCAAGTGACGCCATCTTTGTTGACGTCATTCACACCGATGCGGAAGCTGTTGGGGCAGGCATTGTTGCAGCAGTAAGTAAAATAATCATTGTGTTACACACATTCCTTCCTCTCCCTGCGCTGTGCGATAGTACTGACATTGTCATCTAGTTATTAGATAGGCCTACTTATAATAATTATAATTATCGAAAACGGTAAGGAGACGTGCCTATAGACTTGTGCACAAACTAAAACCTTCCCTTAACTCCATATATAGATGCTCTCCCGCCCCAAACTTATTTAATTATACAATTGCCGACCGAAGGATTCGTTTAAATAAAGTAGCTTGTTACACTAAACTTCGTTCTATAAAAATGGTAGTTCAAAACTAAAAATCTTCCTAATGGTCAATGTCTCCCTAATGTAAAATAATGTAAAAGAAAATGTCTCCATCAGGTACCATTTTGTTGTAATAATAATAGCAAGATAACTGAGGTTGCTAATTCAAGGTTTACTTCAGTCAATGTACCAGACAATGAGACGATCCAATCTCAACTTATCAACATGATATTCCGACTGGTTTCTAGTTCTTGAGAACTAAAAGCTAGCAGACTCAAAATTTGGAAATTTGACTTGTTCAGCCCATTTGTTTTCAAAAACAATTCACTCGAAAGGTAAAACACTAAGAATACAGTGTTTATACGTCGGCGAAGGGCAAAACTTAATATTATAAATTAACATCACCTCGACGCAAATATTCCATCTTATGAATAGTTTCATTGCGGTATCCGCTGCTACATCAGATTCGAACCAGTCAACCGATTTTGGCCAGATCGTTGGTCGAGTGGTAAGACGTCTGCACTAGAAAGCAGGAGGTCGTGGGTTCGAGTCCCGCCCGAGTGTTTTTTTTTCGCTTTGTTTACAGTGTATACAGTGTATACACTGTATACGAGAATACAGTGTTTATGCGTCTCGAATTCAACCTAATATTGAATTTACATCACCCAAACGCAACAAAAATTCCACCTTATGAATAACATTTACCCTTTTTTCAGTGTGGACACATGGATTTCTACCCCAACAGTGGCAAGGAACAGCCTGGTTGCCCTCCAAGCCTCGTTGACATTTGTACGTGAGCACTTACGTTGAATTTGTTATCAGTTGTCTACGTTCTATTAATTGTCATTAGTATAAGGTGGAGCCTTGATAATCAGTGATGCCCAGGTCGTTTTAGACGGCTATTGACGGTTCTCGACTTTTGGACCAAAACACAGAGTCTTTGAAGAGTGCGCGGGTTTCTTTACACATAATTACACATATAAAACTAGCTAAAACGAGAAGCTTTGTTTTGAATAGACATTTACCACCAAAGTAAAGTATCTTTTACGACAGTTGATAATTGTATCTTATACGAATGCAAATCGATGCCTAATTGTAATTTCATTTTATAATGACGTTTGTTAACAAATTGGAAGTTGTGTCATATGATGCCAACTTTCAGTGAACGGTTGCATTCTGCACTGCAAGTATGTCTTTTGGGAGGGGGCAAATGAATGGTTTAAAAGTTTAGACTGTTTAATTTGGGCCAAATAACAAGCATTTTAACAATAAGATGATTTAATATTTGGGTTACCGGCGGTTGCCTGGCAGCATGACGTCACACGGTCCATTGTCTACATAATTCATATTAGTTCAAATGGACCCCTTGCAAAGTTCTGTTTTAACGGAGGTTTGAAGAGCCTGCTTCGACCACTTGTGGATGATCTGATTTGTAATGAGGGTATGTGCATATATACATTCAGAATGAGAAATATACTTTTACTAAAGATCGTGATAATTGATATTATAACATGATAACCCTAAGAAGTTTTAATGTTGAGTAACCTGGATAGTAGCTATACGCGACAGAGGTTTGGTTTGACAGCTCAGCCTAGCTCGCTTTAATTCAGTATGGCCATTCCAATGCTTCCACAGGGTAAGTACAAAAAAAAGGGAACCCAAATGGTGCCCCCTTAAAAAAAACAGTTCTGCATGAAGCGCTTTCCAAATCTAGGATATGAAAAACAAATTAATAAGCTTTCTTTTAGTGAAAGAATCATTTAAATCGCTCATCATGTACTTTTCCAGTTATGGAATTTTGAGCACAAGCACCGTTTTTAACCTTGCTCACAGATCACATTAGGGTACTGATACTTCAGTAAAAAAAATAAGGAATCCATGTCGTATCCTGAAAATTATATCAGAATATTCCCATAAGTCTTCGTGGTAGCCAAGTGAAAGGCAGGGCAAGACTTTAAACTCTCGACATTATAAAGCATGTTATTTTTAGCAGGTTTTTAAATCAGTGTTATGATAAGTGCCATAAAGTTTATCATGTTTATAAAAGTGTTCTGACGTGTTTTTTTTGTATATGTGAATAGTTTTCGTTTTGCTGAAATATCACTTACCTTTTTTGTGATCCGTGGACAAGGTTAGAAACAGTGTTTGTGTTTAAAATTCCATAGCTGCACAAGTGCGTGAGTGATTTGAATTCTTTAATTAAAAGAAATCTTATTAATGGGGGTTCCATACCCTAGATCTTGAACGCGCTGCATGCAGAACAACTTCTTTAAAATAGGGGTTGCTATTTGAGTTTCCTTTGTTTTGTACTCACCCTGTACAGAATATTAAAATTCTTAACAATTTCCTTATCTGTATTGATCACAAGCAGTCCTGTTGCGCATCTAAAATAAGTATTAATCATTTAAAACATAAAATGCTGCATATAACAAATGAGCAAAAACCTTATGTAAAGATATAATGGTCAGTAATGTTATCTTGTTTTTGTTTTTATATTTTTGCACTTAAAGCGGACCCCTTATCTGAGATTCCTTGCAGTCACGTTCGTGTTTTGGACCTGTACATTGAGAGTGTAACTCAGTGCGATTTCGTCGGCTACCCATGCTCCAATTGGGACAAGTTCGTTAATGGGCAGTGCACTAGCTGCAGTTGGAGAGGATGTCCCAAGATGGGATACTGGGCCGATCTGTCTTCAGCATCTGGCAACTTCTATTTACAAACTGGTGCAAAGTCGCCATTCTGTAATTTCTAGGTTCAACTTATGAAGATAACATTGTCTTGAAACCTAAATGAGTACAAGAATAATTTATTTAATAAAAATAAAATCCTCAACATTAAAAACTGCAATAAATCGAATACCTCCGGTTATGTCGTCATTGGTCATTTGTGATACACAAGGCACGAGTTATTTTAAATTCCGATTACGGACGATAGCGTAAACACTCCTAATGTTGGTGTCATGGCAAAGTGACAGTCTGCATAATATTTACATTTTCCCAGTGACGATCCAAGGAATAATAAGCACATAGAAAGTACT
Source organism: Patiria pectinifera (assembly GCA_029964075.1). Taxonomy (NCBI): domain Eukaryota; kingdom Metazoa; phylum Echinodermata; class Asteroidea; order Valvatida; family Asterinidae; genus Patiria; species Patiria pectinifera. The sequence goes on along the minus strand of CM057142.1, from coordinate 54,810,826 downwards.
AAAATATGAATGTTATTAAAATATGAATGTTAGCAGAAACTTCATAAACTTAATCAAAATAGCTTCACGGCAATATTGAAACTTCAGAGTAAGATTAAGATCGAGATGTGTTCTAGTCATCCAACTTACCGGATGCTTACCAAACGAAGTAGCAAACAAAGTGAATGAAAGTTGAGTGAACATGCATGACCAACTTTCTCAAAACAAGATTTGTCAGCTCAATTCACACGTAATACATGAAATTTATATTGATTTAAATGTTAACAGAAATAAAAACTAGCAATTAGCATACATGTTAAAATACAATTAATTGTCGGTGTCTCGTTTACTGAACCTTTTTTTAGGGGGAATATAGCAATTTGAAATACACTGCAATGCAGAGCAATAGAGGGGTTGAGATATTCGACGTGTACTTTTAATTGAACATGATATTTTGCGTAAAAAAACCCAGTTTTTAAAGGATAGTCGTGTGGACGTTTATATCCTACTTTTAAACGTTCTTTTCGATTAACATCATTTCGTTCAAAGCGCGTTTTGTAGCCCAATTGGGCTGTTCCAGGATGCAGTGTCCCTTTAAGCGGGCCGGCCTGAACCCCACCCAGTTAGGGATTCGCGCTTCGCGTTCGCATTAATTTTGATCAAGGCATGTCCCCCCCCCCTCCCCCACACACACACACACAGACACTTTTGAGAAGCGATTGACGCCCTTGGGTGTAGGAGCGGGACTGATTCCATCCCAGCCATCCTGGAGGACACTTGGGAGTAATCAATCTTGGTAAGAATTAAAACAATTCAAATCACGTACGTTCCACTTTTACCCAAAGCCTTCATGATTACTGTTGGGCGTGCATCCGTTGCCTATTCTATAGTCAGCTTATTTTTGTATACCAACACCATAGGCAAAAGTCAACGCGTTTCTCGTCTACCCAGCTTTCGTCATCTACGAGTCGTCATTAAGCATTTCTGTCAAGCCGTTTAGGTCCCTTATTACCAGGGGCATAAATCCCGGTGGTTGGGGGTATATAACCCCCCCCCCCCCCACACACACACACACACTTTTTGACCGGGGGTGGGCTATTGAATCATCCCCCACACGTTTTCGTGATGAGAACCAACAAATGTGGATTTCGGGGTATTTTGCGAAATTCCCAACAACCAAAATGTATTCAATAGCACTGAAAAATGGAGAGAAAAAAAGTACAAAAACTTAAAATGCGCCATTTTTATGTAAGCGCGAGTATACATAAAGATGTACATCCGTATCCTGAACATTGCCCTCTAGTTTAATGTGGTGTCCAACCCCCGCCCCCCCCCCGGCCCCCACCCCTTTCGAATTTGCCCGGCCGGACAATTTTTGGATTTTGGTGATCCCCCCACACACACACACACACCCACCCCCCATACACATAGAAAGGGGTACTTCCTTGGTTCTCGTGTACTACAATTTTGCAACGTCGCACACTTATGCCAAAATGCTCTCATTTTAACCAGACTTTATTTCCTGGGCTGAAATTCGGACCTAATATCCCTTTTCTAAAACTCTTTCATTTGCGACAGATCAACCCACCTTGGAAATTCCTAGTTTATGAGTAAAATCCATATTTTATCTATTTCCTGAAAAACTTGCGTGGTACCAAAACGGTACCCCGCAAGTCGGTCGGCATTCCTTGTGGGATACCTCCATTGTTCCGGTACCCCACAAGGCAGTGGTTGTACACGGAGATTTACGCCACTGCTTATTACCATCGGTTTCAAGATATACATAACAACGATCATGTAATGACTTGACAGCCATCATTCAAGATTGTTTATAGAAATCGATATTGAAATCATTAAGTTTTTACAGTCAAGCCTTTGTCATTTGAAAAACAAAAGTTGGTGACAGTGATTTTATGTCCTGGTCAGAAGTGACAGGGTTTCGGAAAATTTGGCAACTTCGCACAATTAAAAAGATACCCTCACTAATCATTTTAAATGATTATGTTATACATTTTAATGGGATGTTTTAATCAGCAGTCTGGGTTAGTATGGCTTCAGTTATTGCTTCTTGTTATTTTCAGTATTGTGGCGTGTACTCAACAAGCCTGAAACCTGACATGTGTACTGTTTACCACAATTTTTTTGTTTTTCTTCCGTCGAAATTTTAACCCGTACTTTTCATTAAAAAAACTCGGGGTTTTTTTCTAGTTGGCTCATAGATCAGCGCTATAAATAGACTGGTTCCCAATCCCTACATTTCGATTCTGATAGAGGTGAGAACTTGTTTACCCCGCAAACCTGAATTATCGTCGGGCCGCAAATTATTCAAAATTCAGTATTGTGGCGCAGCGTAACGATTGCTGAATTGTTTTTCGTTTATAGCCTCTCATTCAACAGTGAATAAGTTGTAATTATTTTTTTTTATATTTTCAATCTAAAATCTAAGCTAGCACGGAAAGTACATCCAACATCCGTTGCAATGTAAGATTGGTCCTAAACTGAATTAATCAATTTTGTGTTATATATTTATACCACAAAGGATTTTTCATCTCGCCACACACTGCTTCTACTAACAAACTTAAGACTAACTAAGTTTACGACTAACACAGGGTCGTACTATAGGTATTATATCAGTAGGTTATAGTATAAATCCGATTACAAGAAAACTGATAACTACTAAGAAACACAAGAAGATAATTTACCATTTCCCGACAACACGTACGTTATCATTTTATGATACTGCACCGCATCCTCGATTCCTCGTCTTTATCTTTGATAATTACAAGGGCAAATATCCAGAATTAGAAATCCTATTATTAGTTTGGTGAAGAAAAGTAAACTTTGATAACACTTTTTAAAGGATGCATAATGGGGTTAAGAGACGATATTTTTACGGAAGGTGGTATAAAAGGGCCTCTAGGGGCGAGTACAAATCAGATTGACTGCAGATTTTCAGCAACATCTTAACTTTGAATTGATTTTCAGAAGTTATCCTTCTTCTGCTCAGAAATATATTTTGTTGTTGTTCAGTCATCCGAATACCGTCAACATGAACCGACCACTGTTTATTACATGTTGCCTGTTTATTCTGTGCTTTCAGTCAGGTAAGGTTAAATGTATATGATTGCACTTACTGAGTTTAAAAAATGCACTTGTGATCAACATCATTTTCCTGAAAGAGGTGACAGCTGAGGGGAAAAAGGGTTCTACTAATAATTGTGCATTTATTTTCAGTGAACAATTTCGGACTACAAAACTGAGTAGGCCTACGTGTTTAAAAATCGTGTTTATTTACCGGGATTCGGTGTCCTTCCAATCCCGTTTTATCAAGCAGGTCTGAAAATATAGAAGCGTAAAATAACACAAATTTAAAATAGCATTATAGCAAACAAGGTTTATCTCTTCATTCACTATTAAATCAATTCATGACGTCATTCTTCGTTTTCATGTTCAAGTCCAATAAGCATCATCTACTATTTGCTCATCTGATGAAATGATGTTTTGCCAACTTTCTCAGTTTTTTCCGAGGAGATTTGCTACGATGACTTGGGTTGCTTCTCAAATGACCCGCCCTATGATGTCTTCTTCAGATTCCCGCCAAAAACTCCAGACTATATCAATACAGAGTTCTTGATGTACACCCGCCTAAACACTGATTTGTACATGAAGGTAAAATACAAGTTTCTCCCACCATTCTCCATATCAACAGATAATGTCACAACCCCTTCGTGATTAGCCAATGGGCACTTTTTGTCGGTTTCAGGTCGAATGCTGCTGTATCTGTTGCGATGAATTGACAGTTATCAATGGGCATTTTAATCACTAAAAGCTGCTTGCGACTGAAATGAAACTAATAAATGTTGCTGAAGAAATCCTGAAATACAGGGTGAGTCAGAAAAAGCAGAACCCATCCCCCCAAAAATATATTTCATATTTTAAAAAGCATGTATGCACCAAAAATAATAATGACTGGAAAGCCAATTTAAGAAACTACTTTTAGATGGAAAACAAATTCTGAAATTGTTTAATCCGTTCAAAGAATATCACCATTTAAACGCAGTGACCATAAAACCTCTTTCGTCAAAAAGAAAATTTATTGTGTGTTGTGACTGTCCTGAACAACAACGAAAATGACACAGAATACTTGTTTCAACAGGTGTCAACAACTGTAGTGCACAATATCTTTATTAACAACCCTGCTTAGACAAACAATATGATATATAAAATCTACCTTATTTCAAAAGACGGGCCTTCAAAAGGACTTTGTTGAAAATTTATAATTTTTAAACTGAGATTTTATCGCTAGTGATGTTTGAAGACAATGTGACGACGAATTTTGAAATCCCATTTTTGGACGAAAGAGATCTTAGGGTCATTGTGTTTAAATGGTGATATACTTTGAACAGATCGAGCAATTTGAGCATTTTTTTACCTAAAAGTAGTTTATGAAATTGGCTTTCAGGTCATTATTATTTTTGGTGCAACATATTTTTTAACATGAATTAATTTTTGCGGGTTTTGGTTCCGCTTTTTTTACTTACCCTGTAGTATTTATCATTCTTCATGTCTTCATGTTTCAAAATAACAAAAAGTTTTCCTTTATCTTATCCCTAGAAAGTTTGGCCTCTCTGCAAAAACAGTAACAATCAGTGACTGAATCCTTTGCCCTTTGAACCTCTGCAGATAGACAGAACAGACCCATCCTCCCTACAGTATTCTACCTTCAACGCCATGAGGAGGACAATATTTCTTATTCACGGTTACACGGAGAAAGGAGCCAGGTCGGAATGGATGAAGGAATTGAAAGACAAGCTTCTTGCAACGGTAAGGCGTGTCCTCATTATGTCAGTATTTCCTGAAAATTGCTTTTAAATATTAAATTAAAAGGCTATATGATTAACAAGCAGTTGTTCCGTCTTGAGGGATCGGGGTTCAATTAATCGGAAATTAGGACACTATTGTTTTAAGTCACAAACTTCTTGGTTGGAATAGCCACTGTCACATATTTGTATTGAAATTTTCTTGGTATATAGAACTATTACATGCGTCACTATGTTGAAATTCTCCGTCTCTGTGATTATGTTGCACCCATAGGAGAATCTGAACGTATTTCTAGTAGACTGGGGAGCTGGTGCCAGGAACCTGTACGGTCAGTCAGTGCAGAACACACGCGTTGTGGGTCGTGTCATTGCCAGATTCATACAGTTTCTTAACACTGAGACAGGTGCAAACTTCGCTCGTATGCACTTAGTTGGTCATAGTCTTGGGGCGCATATCGCTGGCTATGCTGGAGCATTCCAGTCAGGAATTGGAAGAATTACAGGTAAGAATTTCTCCTTTCGCTTTTTCTTAAAGATTTCTGCAATTAGCGTTGCTTATCCCATTGTATACCGGTATATCATTGGAAGGTACAGAACGTCCGATTTTTTAAACGGGACCTTTCGGTGCGTCCCAATTCTGGGCACTCGCATTTCTTCGTTATACCTCAAAGAATACTGACCTTTCATCTATATATAGTAAGCGCAGACTGTTTGGCGGATTTTACATAAAATTCACGCACGGAGATTAAAAGAAGATAACTGAGTAAATAGTTTCGCGGATTAAAGTGATACCATTCCGTTGTAAACGATGATTGTAGTGATAATAACATCTCTTTGGTTTTCCCCCTGAGGTCTTGATGCCGCCGGACCAAACTTTTCCGGCAACGATCCGGCTTGTCGTCTGGATCCTACTGATGCCATCTTTGTTGACGCCATCCATACTGATGCAGAATTGCTTGGACTTGGAATTGTTCAAACGGTAGGTTCACTTTACCCAAAATAATTAGTTCTGATGTTGATATTTCGTACAATCGTTTTTGTGGCTTTGCCAGTTTTTTGTGGCTTTGCCAGTTGATGGGTTTTGTGTCTTATCGGCATAATTTTATCTTGATTCACTGCAGGTTGGTCACATGGATTTTTATCCTAATGGCGGAAAAGAGCAGCCTGGTTGCCCAGCTACCGTTGGTGATGTCGTTTGTACGTTTGTATTTTGTGTATCTGTGGTCACGTAACATTGTTATCAAATAACGTGGCTCACATTATATCTCACAAATTAAAACTGGCAGTGTTTTTATTATTTCATGAAAGGAAAACATATATGTTTAACTTTGTACTTTTAATTGGTTCTTGATTCTATAGTGGCTCCAATGGAAGTCAGCTGCAGCCACAGCCGTGTCCTTCAGCTCTTTATCGACAGCTTCGACTCAACACAATGCGAGTCTCGCGGCTATCCGTGTCGTAGTTGGGACAACTTTGTAAATGGGCAGTGCAATGACTGTGGTCTGGTAGGCTGTCCTCCGATGGGATACTGGGCTGACCTTTCACTGGCGACTGGAACTTTCTATCTACAAACGGGTGATGAGTCGCCATTTTGCAAACTCTAGAACCTCTTGTTGTCATGGTTGAAGAAGGTTCAACATGAATTGTAATTAGAGAGTGTATATAAGTACAGAAAAATATAGGAATATAGGAATCAAGGAGTGAAAACTTATTTTTGTGATATTTTGAAATCATGTTTAACCCCCTCCTCAGTCTAAAGCTACCTGCCTAGTCGTCCTCGCCTATTCATCACCTAACTTACTAACCCTTGTGACATATCATACGTTATCATCTCCAGTAAGCCATATCGTATTGTGTCGTGTCGTCCGATGCGATGATATAACATGCTTAAATTATAGATACATAACTTATTTCAACTGATAAAGTGTAAATATCGTCGAAAAAAAATACATTCGTATGAGTGATTTATTCAAATATAGTGTATCCACCTTCTAATTCTTAGGTTTTCTGTAATTAAGCCTATGTCGGTCCATCCATATTCAACTTGTCTGTCCGTTTGTAGGCCTATCTCAGCTAGCTGCCTGAGATTATTTTCGGATTTCTGCAAAATCTAGCGGCAAACATTGTTGTCTGTCGTGCCATTATGTGCCATGCACACTAGTTGTGGAATATTGCGCCCTCGTTCGTTGACCACGTGCATGTCTTTTATGGAAATTGCTTCCAACAGAGAGCGCCCTATTGGTAGTGCGTAATCAACTTAACTGCAATGAAAATCGTGCCCCTGTCGGTAGATTGCCTAGCCTGCTACATGCACTAATGCACTAATGCTAAGAGTCAGCTCATAAATATGACTACGCGTATTCGTCAGTGACATTGCACCCACAAGAAATTATAAGGATAAGAAATTATGAAATGGACATTAGAAGCGAAACAAACAATTCGGCAAGATGTAGTCTTACAGGGGCGGTGGAACCGGGGGGGGGGGGGGCAGGGGGAGCACTTGCAACCTCTCCCCCCCCCCCCCCCGATTTTCCCAGCCCAACAAAAGTGCCCCTCTCGCGGTATAAATGTGCCCCCTAGAGATGAAAACAAAACTGCCCCTCAAACGCACACATGAAAGCATATGATCGCGCTACTAATATGTCTCTTCTCTTGAAATGTAAAACTGCCCCTCAAAAACACAACTGCCCATCTCGCATTAACAAGATTGTGCACCTTCTCGAGATGGGAAAACTACCAGTAGGCCTATACCCTTCGAGAGCGCAAATACCCCTCTCGCAAAAAATAATATTGTGCCCCTCACGAGGTGGAAAATCGGGCCATCAGAAACAATTTAGTGCTCCACTCGCGATAACTTCTTGAGAAATAAAACTGCCCCTCGAAAGCACAATTTTATCAGTGCCCCACTCGCAACATTAAAATTATGCCCCTGTCATGGAAAACTGACCTTTAAAAATATTAGTGCTCCTCCTCACGCGGATACAATGGTCACTGGGCTGGCCATCAAAAGCACTGAACAGTGCCCCTCTCACGATCTACATAACTAGTCATGTTCATGGGCGGACCCACACTGCATGCCAGGGCGGAGGGTGTACCGTGCGGTGTGCCGAAGGCCCAAGGAGGGATCCAAGGGGGGGGGAGGGGGGCAACGGCTCCATTTCAAGTTGTGCGAACAACCTTAAATGACCGTTTTAGTATTCAAGAACAAATCTGATGTAGACCGTTTATGGGATTGCACCCATGATCTGGTAAATCTTCGCAACGTTATACATTCTCTTTCTCCAGCAAGTACTCTAAAACAGATTGGTTGAAATATCCAATAATTGGTTGAAACAGCCAAATATTGGTAGATATGTGTCCAATCACTGATCGGATTGGTTAGACAAAATGTATCTACCAATATTGGTTATTTGAAGCAATCTGTTTATAAATAGACGAAACAAAAGTGCTCAGCGAGGGGAGGCCAAGTATACCGACAATGCCGGATGTGATAGGTCCTAAATGAAATTCGTTTTTAACCGTCTATGATTTTCCCTACAATTGTATTTAAAGAATACCCAGATTAAATTTCAACATGAGTGCTTCTTTCGAGTCGTTACGGTCAGAAATCATTCTACAAAAATTTGAGACGGTCAGTAGGGGATCCAGAGGGGGCGCATCGACTGCGCTCCTCCACTTTTTGTTTACAGTTATTTGTATTGTTTTATTTATTGGTGGTTTTTTTTTAGGAGATACGTCTCATCTTTTTATCCTTTTTTGTCTTTGCTGTCAACTGGTTATTTAATCACTTCAAAGACAGACATTTGTACCCAGATGAACAAATATATGCCCCGCTTGTATGATTCGGTGCCCCCTTCCGTAAATGCTGGATCCACCACTGACTGTGAAAGGGCAACCTAATGTAAAATTCCCATAGGCGGGTTGCGCGAGAGCCCTGGAAAACGTCAGGTTCTATGATAGCCCTGTGCAAGTATAGATAAATGGTTTATTGATTTTGCTACTAGGCCTATATATTGCGCGATTACAGGACAGGTTCACTATATACAGACGATTAGCTACCAGTTGAATTTATCGCTGTGCCCTTAGCAGATACAGGAATTTATACCCAAATCCAGAGTTGTGGACTATAAAACAGTGGCGTTTCACAGCATGTGCTATGCACGTGGGATGATGCCAATCGTTTAAACGGCCAAGGTCATATGGCTTTGAATAATGATGAACCTAATTTGCATATTCAATTGGAAAAAAATAAGAGTGTGCTGTGAGGTAAAGTGCGGGGCCTACTGGCGGGAAACCTATCCCCACCCATTGTTTGTACTCCCGCCTTCAAATTGGGGAAGGCTTAATGATCTTTTTATTACAAAAAAAACACCAGTGAATGTCCTCATCAGAAAATGAGGCCCCCTTGCGCCCCCGGCCAAGAAATGAACCCCAGATACGCCACAGTTTTGATACAAACGTTACATCTATTTTAAACGTTTGCAGAAATTATTAAACTAATTTAAAACGACAATGCAAAAGATAAACATAGAGGTTAAGTTTCACATTCAAAACATGATGCATATGTAGCTTGACTTTATCACCAAAAAAGTTTTTTCATCTCAGGCAACGTGATTATCAACTCCCAGAAAAAAAAATCACACGATGTCTTTCCCAACGATCGTTTTGTTTTTGCACGAGAAGGAGCAGGGTACCGAGAGAAGGCTACCAATCAGGACGCAAGGAGGAGCAGCGAGTGAGGCAAATACACCAATGAGATGTTACCAGCATAATTTATAGATGCATTATAGATTGGGCATCGCGAGTTATATGGGAGACGTATATGAAACTGGGTCACTGAATATTATGTACATCTTCATGATCTGTACATGCGCGTGACAGTGGTGCATGAGTGACAAAATCACTGGAGCAAGCTTGTTATAACAATCAAGCTATCCAGAGGGATTGTTCGTCTAAAAGAGTAAGTAATTTGTTTTCCTCAGTTACTTCTAAAACCCTATCAGTTCATGGATCTATCATTCACGCAACCGCTAAAACACATTTTGCATTGCTTTACCAGTGTGTATACGGTCCGGTTGTGGCATAATTATATGCGATCGATTGATGTAATCAATATGATACCAATATTAATAAATAATTCATAATTTATATGATTAACACTGAAATTGGTGTGGACACCCACGAATTTTGATTCCGATTTTATTTGCAGTCAGCACGGAAAATTCCATATGAAATGTTTAATCCCTATATTATTACTGTGACTTTTGGGCACTGTTATAGTATGCGAACACCTAAAATTGTTTCAATGACCTTCAAAACTCTAATTTTTTATGCTTTAAAAACGGGCTGTTAAATCGGAGAAACAAATCATTCAATAGGAAGTGAAGTTGGTCATTTAGGAAGACCAGATTTGTGGGAGCTTTGGGCGACTGATGATATAGTGTTATTAATTTGTTTTATTTAATTTATTTATTTGTTTTTTATTCGTTGCTTATTCTGAGTTCAAATGGCATCATACCTTAGATGCCTGGCAAACCTATGTCTGTCTGCATAACCAGAGTCATGTTACCCCATGCCTTGTTTTCAATCCAAAGATTGATCAGATCTATATACCGACATGGTTGACTTTATGCAGGTTAACTTCCCACTGTTTCTTCCAATTGTCCCTTCCAAGCCGTGTATTGTGCTGATTTTGAATTGTTGTTTTATATTGATTATTGTTTTAATGGCAAACCTTAGAACCTCAGAAAGTGACAACACCATAAGACTCAGAGTTTTTGCAAGTCGATCATACTTTGTCAACATTCAGGATTGAAAATATCCCTTGTCACAATTCCAGTTTCGAGGGTTTGTCTATAGTCCCCGCGAAAAGTTTCAGAATATGTCATTTTAATTTAAAAAGATGATAGCTCATAGCCATGGGCGTCGCGAGGCCCCCCCCCCCGGAAATGCAACCCACAAAAGAGGGGGGAAAGAGAGGGAAAGGGGAGAGAGAGAAAAAGAGGCGCAAAGTCATATTGCTGTTAATTTAATGGGTTGGGGGAAAATGTGCTTCGCCCCCCTCTAGAAAAAAATCCTGGCGACGCCCATGATGATAGCCTAGTATACGTTATGTCAGGAACCTCTTCAGAACGATATTTCTTGTCTTTATCCGACCCAGATAATCGTAACAAACTCTGAATAGCTATGGCTCAGGATTCAACCCAACCCAAGGCGGTCATTAAGAACGCGGACATGAATGAAGATGAGCAACAAGACGCCATTGACTGCGCCCAGAAAGCCATGGAGAAATTCAGCATCGAGAAAGACATAGCAGCTTACATTAAGAAGGAATTTGACAGCAAATACAACCCGACGTGGCATTGCATTGTGGGTAGGAACTTCGGCAGCTACGTCACTCATGAGACTAAGCACTTCATTTACTTCTACCTGGGTCAAGTGGCTATATTGCTCTTCAAATCTGGATGATGGACCGGATCTGTCTGAACAAGAAACGTTACAACCTCAACGAGTCATGATGAACCGCATATGATACTGTGACATTATGAACAAAGGGTGTGTGAATGATATTTATTATTTATGTGGTTAATTTTCGGAGATATTACAGCTAAATGTTTTTATAGTCCATAATATGCCCTACGTGTTTCCAATTATTATACATGTGGTGTTTTCTATCTAGGATTCTGCAGCAGTGTCATTGAACCCCGTATTTATTTTCACAATACGACACATTTAAGCAACTTTCGTTGAATATGAGTTTAACAATGAGCATACGAAACACAGGTTCCCAGAATAGATCAAGCCGATAAACTTCAGTATCTCATATATTTTCTTCGTTAAGATGTAAACGTTGATGGTGTCAAACGCATCTTGTTTAGAAATCAGTGACATTTAAAATGTAAGATGTCATTCCAAATATCATCCTATGCTAACATCCAGAGAAAATCACATCAAGAAGATTACATTATTCTTTTCTTTAAGTAGTTTTGTCCGTGCGACCTTACTATTGCCAATAGCGAGCCTGCAAAATAAAAGAGGAACTCTCGGACGACATAACGCGTCAAAATTATGCTATAATCTATTCAAAATCCTTACTAAATTTCAAAATCTCTCAATTTCTATTCAATATGTTCATTTTGAGAGCGATTAGTGCTCTGATTACTTTTTCATACAACTTTTGAAGAAAAACATTCTTACAACTCTGATTGTTTTAATTTCGGCTTAATGCTATAAATACAAAATGTAGTTCCTATTTGCAGTCACATGATGCCGACAAACACTTTGAATCCATATTGTTGAGATCAAAATAACCTCACTGATTTCAAGATTAAACAACTTGACTGAACTTTATAACCATGTGATTTGTAAACGAGAATCAGGCATTAAATTTAAATATCTTTGTACAGTTATCTTTCGTTAATTGTGAGTTCTATTCAGTGACGTATCCAGTGGGGCGGGGGCAGGGGGGCACTTCCCCCCCCCCGGCGGAATTGTTTGACAATTTTTTTTGTCAGCAATGATTTGAAGTGTTTATAGAGTTCTTCTGACATCAATCCCACCAAAGAAAACCCGCTCAACACCATAACAATGCGCCATGAAATTGTCCATATAATAATATAGTATACATAATAATAGTAAATTTTGAAGAGCGCCCCCATTTGTAAGATGGGTACCAGCCGCATGCTGGGAACACATGCCTTTACATAATTATTTTCTTTACAATTTCTGATATCAACAGGGCCCTATACATGTACATATTTACTTGCACCTTCTAGTTGGGACAGCCTAAGGATGAGGGGGTAGTACATGTAATGTACACGGATATCAGTGCCGTGGTTTTTGGAGTTTCTCATCAAGTCGAAATTCAACACCCAAACGCTTACTCAGTCGACATTCCTTTCAGGATATTTTGGTAATCGAGCATGCCATTGCCACAAGTCACAAGTAAATCTTTTTCAATCGTATTAAAGAAAAATAGTCTAGGCTGCACAATACGCCTTTCACGCACCATGAACTGCAATGTGTCGGTTTATTGAATCATGTTTTTTTTTCATGGCTAACGTGATTAATTCGTAGACCTTGAGACGAAAACTTCTGTGAAAAATAACAGTTAAAAACTACTCACTAAACAAAAAAATACTGAGATAGAGCAAGTTACCGTAGCTTGCTTTCTGTCTACACCAATCAAAACAGTTCTCGCTGTTCGACACAACAGAGGAGTAAAAACATGTGGGCGCCTGTTAGTTCAAGGTTATAGCCAGATTAGCTATGCATCATTTAATTTATTATAATTTGTTCCGTGAAAAAAACACCGTTGCATGTTTGCAACTAAGTAATATCATTGGCCTTACAAGCGGATTACGAAGAATTGTTCACATAATTTGCAAGTCCAAATTAGAACAAATCCGAGAAAGGTAAGAATACAATAACTGTAAATACATTAAACTGGTATGTTTACATTCATTTTTACAGTTGATTATGAGGATTTGGTTTATACATTTTATATTATGTTGTATATTAGGCATCAGCGTGTGCCTACACCTTACGTGTAATTATAATGTGAAGGGAAAATGTACATACAATATTAGTGGCGTGGTTCAAATATTAATCTCTGTGGTGTACATATTGAGCTGAGTTGTGCTTCCAGCTTGGAATGACGTTACATTTTGGATGTAGGTTAAAAAAACAGTTTCCTTCGATATCTGGTGAGACTTCACAAGATTTAACAAAGCGTGCATGATAATGATGATATTCTAATGGGCCCGCATACTCGTTCCATATCACAAACTGTACGTTCTATATTCGTTGCATGAATTAAACACACATCGAACCCGAAAATGTAATGAAACAAATGGTATTATTTCAAACAGTGAAGTGGAAAGGTCGTCTCCTAATCATAAATATACTGTTTCTGTTACATAATGTGTACAGAAGCGAGTGATCCTCTTGGAAACATGACGTCACAGGAGAAGAAGGCTGTCATCAGGAACGCAGACATGTCAGAAGACATGCAGGAAGAGGCGGTACAATGCGCTGCAATGGGCGCTGAGAAATACACCGTGGAGAAGGATTTGGCCGCTTACATCAAGAAAGAATTTGACCGGAAGTACAACCCCACTTGGCACTGCATTGTGGGAAAGAACTTCGGAAGTTACGTCACACATGAGACCAGGCACTTCATCTACTTTTACTACGGCCAGGTTGCGATTCTGTTATTCAAATCTGGTTAGACAAATTTGCTGAAAAAAATGCATAAAATAATCAATGTGCATGAAATAGCCGTCGTTTTCAGGAAATTGCCATGTTTTATTAAATACCAGCGACAAACACATGTACATGTATGTAATAAACGTGCTACCTAACTATGCACATTTGCTCAGTGCACTACCTAAATAATAAAAATACAACTCAAATGTACAACTAAATCGTTAATTCAAAAAATAACTGACCTAATTTTGAGGGCAGCGTATTTTACATTGCTTGATTGAATTAGTGGAATCGAATGCCATGGCCTCGTGGTCTGGAGCATTGTATTTCGTGGTCTGCGGGTAATTCTGAAGGTTGTGGGTTCGAGTCCAGCCTGCGGCTATTGTGCGTGTGCCCATAATTAAGGCACTTTGTCACTCATTGCTTCTCTCCACCCAGGAGTAAATAGGTACCTGTGAGGGCATTCGCTCGTACCCCCCGCCCTGCAAACAGGGCGCTAGGAAGGGCAGATGAGCTTTACAGAATCTTGTGAAGGAAGTGGGGATGGCATTCTGGGTAATTTATCATGACCTATGTATAAAGCATCTGGCTGCAGCTGTAGACCGCGGTTAGCCCATGCGCGCAAATGCTATCCGCAAAGTTTTCCATAGAAATGCACACACACCATACCGGATGTGATTTCTTTTTCATTGCGAACCATGTGGACAAATTTTGAGCGTCGAATGATATGCATTTCGACCCTTCGAGAATTTAAAACGGAGCCTGAGCAACTGACGGGAGTTGAAAATTTACAAAGCAGATAAGTTTTAAAGATTTTCCTATACGTTATTTTGCTTTTCAACCAAATAAGGCCGCCGCATTTATGAATGGACATAAAAGCAGAGTGATGAATGACTCAGTCTTAACCATTATGGAGATCAATGGTCTTAACGGCCGTTTCAAACCTTGCTGGGTCGTCGTCGTGATGACTTGCAGGTCACAGGTCACGCGAAATCTATCCAATCTATCAGAGCGTTAATTCGTCAGCCCTTCCCAGCGTCCCGTTTGCAGGGCGGGGGGGTATGAGCGAAGTGAGGGCATAGATGGTTTGTGTGGTTGATTTTAGCTGTTTTGTGCCGAAATGGCATGCATCGAGCTGTATACTCCTCAGGGAGCTGAGATGGTAGTTTGGAATGTTTCATTGGCCAAATGAGCAGGATAATAATGAGTAGCGCCTTGAGCAAAGCACCAATACTGATGGATACGTGCGCTTGATAAATATGTATTATTATCATTATTCCCATTATACACCGTTCATTATACACCAGAAACTGAAAGTTAAGAGATAGTTAACTGAGTGAATATGTTAATTATTATGCATATTTTTAAATTACAGTGTATTGCTGATGGCGACCAATTTCAAGACAAGGATATTGGATCCGTGAGGATATTGAAATATATTGAAATGGAAAACAAATATATTTATGCTTAATAAAGTTGGTTTGTAAATTATGATTACTAAAATTATACACTGCCACAATTATGCCAACATTTTGACGTGGATATATGAATTAAGGCAAATTGTAACCCATAGAATTTCGCAGAATAAAAGTACAACACATTTCACTGATTAAGAATCGAGATATATGCTGTGGATTCAGTTCTTGTGTACCGGAAATTTAAGTCGAAGTGGACCTCAAATTGTTCTTTTTTTAATTAGAGTCAAACAACTACAAACGCAATTGAATTAGATCCCGGATGGGATTGAGTAGGAGGAGTTTGAACTCTCCCCACATGCTTTAAGAAGAAAACAAAGAGTAAGGAATGATATATAGAAAAAGAAAGGTCCGACCACAAATTAATTACTTAAAGTACAAAACTGTCTGTAAGGCACCTAAACACGGCCGTATACACTACATTATATAAATCAATTTACTTTTCATGAACAGCGCCCCGTCGATGCGTCAAAATAATAATGTCCTAATCTTAATTTCTCCACACACTAAAGATCTTCACCTGTATCAGTGAGGGTACATTGACTCGTGTTACAAGTTCTCAGGTGCAGCAACTATCCTTTTGTAAGTCGGTCGCTTTCGCCTAATATGCGGTTCTTATTAATTAGTGAACGTTTTTGAGAAATACTGATTTCAAAATAAGATATAATGCCTTCGTGTGGTTGCAAGGGGTGCGCCAAACTAGACCAATCATGTTGAACCAAAATAAGATACAGTTACCGTAAACACTCTACCGAAGCCTCCAATCAGTGTGTCGGAATACCAATAATCCACTAAATGCGCGGGAATAATTGATAAAAGGTATTGTGAAGAATTACAGTTGCCTACGGCAAGTTATGTGTAGGCCTATTATTGTAACGCTTGTGAAAAGCCCATATTTCTGTTGGGAAGCTGAGGTATGCGAGGTCGTTCCTGAGTAGCAACAAGTTACCGTAGATTGTTACCAAAGTTTAGCACCTCAACAGTCAGCAAACGAAACTGATAGGAATAATGCACTTACCATTGAACCTGTCCATTGAGGCTTATTAGTGCGTAGTAAATGCAAGGTTATCTACTATCAGCTGGGTAGACGTGATATTCCATTTCTTTGCCGATACCAAAGACGGCAAGTTGCTTCCAATACCGATTCGTCAGGTGAACAATTCATCGGAAAAAGTAAGTGCATGCTGTTGACTGGTATGTGACATCTCTCGACGAACGCTGATGAATTGACCAATATTGCTAAAATATAGATGATTTAATTTGTTTAGTCAACACCACGACTGACAACATAAGCGATCATTGTATAGCATTACTTTTATTTTTACTCGTTAAATCGTAAACATATACAGGTAGGTTTCTTATGGAATGTTATATTTTGTATTTTCAGGTCATCTGAACTAATATTCAGTCACTATGGCCGACTCCAGCAAAGCTGTTATCAAGAACGCAGACATGTCTGAAGACATGCAGCAGGACGCAACTAACTGCGCCGTGCAGGCCTTGGAAAAGTTCAACGTCGAAAAAGATATTGCAGCTTACATCAAGAAGGAGTTTGACAAGAAATACAACCCAACCTGGCATTGCATTGTGGGTAGGAACTTCGGCAGCTACGTCACTCATGAGACCAAGCACTTCATTTACTTCTACTTGGGACAGACGGCTATACTGCTGTTCAAATCTGGCTAGTGATTGACTGTCACATGACTGTCACATGGACACTATTATACTCTTGGACTCTTACTCGGGTAGAGGGATGTACACCTTGCATTAACGAATGCGTCTCATCCTTTGATGGGCTGCGGTTTCCAGACACTTTTGGTCACAGAGTATCCGCTATATGACAATGATAATTAAATAATATTAGCACTGTTTAATATAGAATTTAACGACAAATAGACTCCATTAATTGTACTGCTAAACAACATGACAGATTGTACTACGTGACAGTAACAGCTCAGTATTGTATCTTGTGGGCATTCATAAATTGTAATGTACGAGTTTAACTAGACTTACGAACAAAACATCTCTCCATCCCACCACAGCTCTGGCATTGGTTAAAAACAATCTGACCTGAATGAAATGATAAGGAATATTACTCTCACACAACTGGAAAAGTGTCAAAGATTTTTTAAAATACCCAATTTGGACGAACGTCGACAAAATGAGCAGTCTAAGTTGGATTTATAATGACATTTTAATTCTTGTACACTTCTGTAAGTTTAGTACATTATAGTTGTTAACTTTAAATCTTATTAAGTTTATGTCAAAGCGTTTCCATCCTAATAAACCATAATTATTAATAAATAAACAAAGAGCATGCACAGTTACACATTTTGTTATTCTGCTTATAATTAAACTATAAAATCAAAAAGTCTTTACGACGACCAACCGGTTGTTTTACATTTTGATAATTTACGATCATTCATCAAAAATCATTCGGTGATGTAAACCATACAGTAAAAATACTGTGGTCCGCGGACCTGTTGCCCCTCGGCGGAGCACAGCATTTTTAAACTTTTTGTTGCCCCTGGCCCATCTTTGTGTTTGTAATTTTTCCCCAAATCCTTGTTCTTTCTCGCTTATTCCCAATTTATCATTTTCGAGGGTGGGCGGGGGAACATTTGCCCACCCGACCCCTATTGACACCCCTGCAGACGCCCATTTTGTTAAATGTGTATTGAAAAACTAATGGAAAATAATTGACTTGTGGCCTACACCGATATTTCATTTTTTTTGTCTCTTTTTTTTCTTTTCCCGGGGGGGAGAAACGGGGCATGAGTCGATACTTTAGTGCAACTGCCTGCGTCTGTCATGCATATGAAGAACTGAGCACTATATTTCTGTCGTAGTATTCATTATCCCCTAATAGTTCCATTTCTGTGTGGTGCTATGCTGTAGTTCATGTTCAACTATTATTCTCTTAGCTATACAGGGACGCAACTCACTTACACAGGTTTCCAAGTCATTTCTGACAGTGTCACTGCATTCAGTATTGTGAATGGCGAGTGGGAGCAAGGTACCGTAGAAATGGCAGTCAGTCCACCAATCAGCGATTCCCAAATATATCTTTCTGCCTATCACAGCTTGTGACCTAAATATGATGTGTACTTTGTGAAATGACCTTCACATTTGTCAGTTTCCGTATGACAACAGCCAAAAGAATTCCTTCCAACAAAAACTGTTTGTTCGGCGCAGGGCCTATCCATTGTGCAGCTCCACTCCTTTCTATTCTACGTGCATTTCCAGCCAGGCACGACCAACTCAGTCTTGTGAACTAAATCTCAATAATTTACCGACAACCACGTCAACTATTGTCCAATAAGAAGTTCTGTTTATAATTCAACAACCAATCGCACCTGAGATTAGTTTTTTGCTCACAGATGCATGACTACTGAATACAGACCCGTCCCGGTCTGAATTCCAAAGTTTGCTGATTTCTTTTGGACGACTGCGTTGAAGAGTTCATTTGCAAGAACAGCTGTGGACGAATCGGTAGATTTGGAAAGTTCAACTAAGTGAGGTAAGACAAATTCCACCTAACCTTATTAGTGCAGTCCCTAAATGATGGACGATGTTTCCAGTAACAGGGTCCTACTTGGCTTCCATTTGTATATGCAAAGAAACATAATCATCAAACAGTGTTCAAGTTTGCTTGACGTGACTCTCTCTTCTGCGTGTAAACAAACTTACTCATGCTCTATGATGATGCGAAACTGGAACCGATAAAATGCCATTCATCCGGTGCTATAGTTGTGCTGCTTATGTAACGCAGCAGAATTGAGCAAAGTTGCTTTCAAAGATTAAGTCGTATCGAAATATTTCATGTGCCTTAAGGATCGTCGGTAATGTTGACAATGCCTGGTGACTGATAACACAAGAAATTTGTATTTTAATTAATGGATGTTATAATGAACGGATAAATAAATATAAATTATTACTTTCCCTCATGGGTTACGACGGTCGGACACATTATGCTTTCGTTTTGTCTTAGTAGGCCTACTTCTGGTGAGGTGGCTTTATATGAACCTTACAGGTGCAGGTTTTTTTTCTAAACAACCATGAAGCAAGGAAAAACCGTGTAAATGCAACCCTAAATCATTCACATCCGCAACTCAACCATCCAGGTTAGATAAGTTAATCAGCAATTTCCTGCTTTCTATCTTTTTTTTTCTCTCCAGTTTGTGTCAATCATCATTCGACAAAAATGGCTTCTGAAAAGAAGGCTGTCATTAAGAACGCGGACATGTCTGAGGACATGCAGCAAGATGGCATCGAGTGCGCTAAGCAAGCCATGGAGAAATTCAACATCGAAAAGGACATCGCTGCTTACGTAAAGAAGGAGTTTGACAAAAAATACAACCCAACCTGGCATTGCATTGTGGGTAGAAACTTCGGCAGCTACGTCACTCATGAGACTAAGCACTTCATCTATTTTTATCTGGATCAGGTCGCCATACTGCTCTTCAAGTCTGGCTAATGTGATGCACCACCGAAACATTGACTTCAGCACAAACAATTGACAATTATAAACCCACCTCACCTCGGATCACTTTCATCAACGTTCAGAGTGATGTCATGCATCCTCAGTTTCAACCAGACACAACTCAATACTGCCCTCGTCTCCCTTTCCATGAGTTCACGATGCCATTTTTTTATATTGTGATAAGCATGTAACTATCACATTCGCATCAGAGACAGAGAAAATGATCGTACAAACTAATGCTGAATTCAGCACTTCGGGTATAGACCAATACAAGCATGTTATCACTGTACAGTCAAGGAGGCCCCCTTCAATGGCGAAACCATGGGTCGGTTGCTTTGTACTATAGCAGGCACAATTAAAAGCGTGTAGTTACTCGGTCCGCAAATAATGGGGAATTTGTAAAGTAATTATTATGTGGATATGAATTCATGTGAGTGGTTATACAATAGATTTACGTTATAAGGGAACAGAAATCTGACAGTTGTACAGTACTGATCGTTAGCTTTTCGTGTGTCCGGTTACGATTGTTATCATTAGGCCAAAAAAAAGTCTCCGGTTTCTGGTATGGAGTTTGCCCAAAAAGTGGTGCGGCGACGCGGCTTTTTTTTTTTGTTACCAGATTTTTTTGATTCAAATGTCGGCTGATGACTGCAAATGGTGCGCGACTAAACTTAGTGCAAAAAACCTATATGGGAGTCCAGAGAGGCCACATAAAGCTTATTCTCGACCATAACCCAATCTAAAAACACGTTAGATTCCAGCAGCAGCAGGATTCCAGTCAAACCAGTGAGTTTGGCGGTTTTGAGACATCATCTTTCATTGAAAAAAAAACTTTTTCATTTTGCCGACGCGCATGGCTACGGCGACGCGCGTGCATACCAGAAACCGGAGACTGTTTTTTTGGCCTTATTTCTCAAACATCTAAATGTTTTTATGGACTGATTCACTATTCTTACAGTATTCCTTGAAGTATTCAGCAAATCGTCTGGCCTGCACATTTTGCCGAAAAAGGGTACGATGGGTTCTTGTGTTCTTATAGCTCCATGCTTTTGTAGATATATACTTACTGATGTAGAGGATGCTCAAGAAACGTCTTGGTTTAACTGTGCAATATTTTGTTAATCAAGACGAGGACTTTTAGAAATCATGAAACCGTCTACTTCATTTCGTGGTGAATAAGATAAATAAAACTGCCATATTGTAAATGAAATTGGCTGATATTCAAAAAATGTGCAACTCTTATAACTCTATCTGATATGCTGACAAATCCAATAGGTGAACATAGCAAAACAGTTGGTGGACTATTGGAAAAGATCATGTGCATATAAAGTAGCTTGGTGAATTGAACAAATTGAACAAGACTTGTGAGTGCTCACCTCTAATATGTTTTTCGATAAAACAGACTTAAGTTACGCTTAGGCCAAAAAAAACAAGTCTCCGGTTTCTGGTATGGAGCTTGCCCCAAAAGTGGTGCGGCGACGCGGCTTTTTTTTTTTTTACATATTTTTTTTTTTTTTTTTGGCTTCAAATGTCGGCTGATGACTGCAAATGGTGCCCGACTAAACTTAGTGCAAATATATGGGAGTCGAGAGAGGCCACATAAATCTTATTTTCTCGATCATAACCCCATCTAAAAACACGTTAAAATTGTGCAGCAGCAGAATTCCAGGCAAACCAGTGAGTTTGGCGGTTTTGAAACATCATCTTGTATTGAAAAAAAAACTTTTTCATTTTGCCGACGCGCATGGCTACGGCGACGCGCGCGCATACCAGAAACTGGAGACTTTTTTTTTTTGGCCTTAATGTTATTTTTCGATAAAACAGTCTTAAGTTTCACTTAATGTTATGAGATAACTCATAGCATGCTTAAAAATAATGTGTCCTCGTATGATGTTTGTTGGCAAAACAGGCTATCTTCAAGACAGCTATATCTGTATCTGTAGCATACCGCAAGCAAACTCCATGGGATATACGGTTGCAGGCGCGTATATGTTAACTTAGTTTCGCTGTCTGGCACAAAAACCAAAGACACATGCATATCCTAACTCAAAGATAGATCGTGTTGCCATTAAAAACTTCAGTAAAATTTCAGAAAGAGAGATAGATTGTCTTCGAAACCATGCATCCTAGTGTCATTCATTCAGTAACGAAAAGAGCGCCGAGTTGGGCTATTTTGCCATCCGAGGGCCGCAGTATCAATGTCCATTATTACAGGTGCATTTCAAAGAAACGGAAAAAGTTGTTTCAACTTGGACCAAACCATTGGCCTTCGGGATTTGGCACAGACAAAGAGAGGGCGCTATTTGGTTTGAGTATCATCAAAAACAAATAGCACCTTCCTACCGTACCGTAGCAACCATATCACACAAGGCTTATTCACAATTTTAGGACTGCTGAATGTAGGCTGATTTGACCATGGGTCTGAATATTCACGAAAGAGGCCTCGTTCGCACATTGGATTATATAACAATGGGACCCGTAGACTGGTTCCCGGTCCCTCTATTGTCCATCGGACTTCGAATGTAGGGACATGTAGGTGGCGGGCAATGAAGGGGTCCGCTCATAAGTCCGACGCCTCATAAGTCCAATGAGGCGTCGGACTTAGGAGGCGTCGGACTTAGGAGGCATAACATTTATTTATTCCGCCTCATAGGTCCGACGCCTCATAAGTCCGACGCCTCATAGCTCCGACGCCTCATAAGTCCGAAACAGCGTTTGTCCATTGTCGGACTTATGAGGCGTCGGACTTTAATGAGGCTTAGGACCTATGAGGCGGATTATGCCTCTTAAGTCCGACGCCTCATAAGTCCGAAATTTCGGACTTATGAGGCGTCGGACCTATGAGGCGTCGGACTTATACGGCCCGCAATGAATCCTCAATACATTAGAAGGTTTTCCTTTTAATGTATGCAATTATATGCAGGACTACCCTAGGTCTGATTCCCACCCCTGCAGTTTGTGTGGCGATGAGTTTCGATTTTCGCTGAATTCAAAAGTGTCTCTGGCAACTATGAATAAAGAAAGAGACACTGCTCTTCAGTATGGCAATTTTGCCTGCTGGTTATGGTAAGAGTAAGTTTTACAGCTTACAGCGATGTAAGCATTATTTTCAAAAATCGTACCCCCGCGGTACATACAGCGCATGCGCACAGGTGATCCAACCAATGACTGGAACTATATAGCTGGCTACCTGCGGTCCCCATAATTGTTATGGGGGGTGAGGACCAGTCTAGATCAGAAAAGACCCAGTTTGAAAATATTTGCGGAAAGGGGGGGGTGGTAATTAAGAGAAAACAAATGACTATAATACCTCGATACAAAAACCTTTTTGAAGAATCGCCGAACTTAACAAAGGCCCCTTGCGGGACTCGAACCCGCAATATTCGGTTATATCCAGTACGATATTAGAACACCGACGCCTTCTCCATTAGGCGCGATACGGAGCATTGCCAAATGACAATGGTTCGAAGGAAGTCCGATCCGGAAGGTTAAGTTAATTTGATTCATTGTTAATGTTTCTAGTAGTATCCTTGGGTATTAATGTGACGTATTCAGTCAAAAACAGACTGGCAAGCGGTCAACATTTTTGTTTTGCCTAACTCTCTTCAATTAACCTATTTGAGATATGGCAGACACAAATATGAGGGCGCTGTTTGGTTTGGGTAATCTCTATTTTATTCCCCCCCCCCCCCCAAATGAAACCAGACAACAGTTTACTGGCACCCGAACTTACTGGACAGAGAACAGTTTTACGACCAATCTGGGTCAGCCTCGTTCCCAGGGTGTTGAGCAGTATACGCTCCCTCACTATAGTCCTGTTCTCCCCCCCCCCCCCCTCTCCCCCTCTCTCTCTCACTCACTCTCGATCTCAGCTGCATATCCAAATGTTTTACATACGTAAGTAAGGTAATAGGCTGTGACTGCCTGTGCTTTGCAAACATGATTTTCTTTTTCAAAGTTAAAATGTTACAATCTTCTCCAGCCAATATGAAGTGTCACATTTCATATTAATATGAGCAAATTGGAAAGGAAAGGAAAGGATAATTTTTGAGAAGATGTGGACGTAATAATTACAATGAACGTGAAAACACGTAATACACGTTGGAAATAACAGAACCAAGTAAACATTACCGTGCTTATTGCGGTATCGAATCAGGATAAAGGAAGCAAGTTCCCATCCCAGGGCTTATACTATTGGAAACGAGGGTGAAACTAAAGTAAGCCATGGGAACGAGGATGTAACCGGGTCGCTTCCTCAGCTCCGAATGTACAGCGGCTTTGAAACGTTTGTGCGGTGTTTTCAAACCTAATAACTTGTGATCAACAGATCTGGACGATCGCAACCGGCCCCTCGAAGCGCCGCCCAATTCGAACTGAGGAAGCGACAAAGACATGTCGTGAAACTGTTCTCTTCATATCTACTAAGTTCGAGTCTAGTTGTCTTGTTTCCATTTAGCTAGGAAAGAATGTTGCATCCCGACGTCAATTGGTTTTTTTTTCAAAATAGGCATTTATTATCTCAATGAAATTCAGTCTTGCAAAAATGTTGAAAAGACATGAATGTGGGACTGAGAAACATTTCCAATTTTGTTGCAATTTAATTTGAAAAATGCACTCTACTCTTCGTACATTTTGTACAATCACAGACGTTGCGTCTTTCTTCAAATTTTTTTTTTTTATATCACCTAGATGTCTCAAAATCTCCATCAATCTTTTGTAAATACCCAGACAAATAGCGCCCTCTATGTATACCATATCTCAAATAACTTAATGACGACTACAGCCACCCTGTTTGTTTGGTCATACTTTTTTTGTAATTTAGTGTACGGACTGAGTCTCTCCTTGGCCAAATTAGAGTCACAGAGGGAAACCAGTTACACCATTTTTGCCATGAAGTATCACAAACATAATTAAAAGGGTTATTTTTTTCTGGGTTTTTTTTTTAGTTGAACAGAATTTACTGACAAATGAACTAGGTAAGCTGGTAGCGTTTGACTATTACAAGTATTTCATTTTATTTTTCTGTATCAGGGTTATGTTTGTTTATTTATTAATTATTTATGTTCGTTTATTTATTTATATATTGCGGTTATGTTTATTCATTTATTTATGTTTTAAATTAACTTGGTCGACTATTCTACTTTTCCGGTTGCATATCAC
Source organism: Patiria pectinifera (assembly GCA_029964075.1). Lineage (NCBI taxonomy): Eukaryota > Metazoa > Echinodermata > Asteroidea > Valvatida > Asterinidae > Patiria > Patiria pectinifera. The sequence continues at coordinate 54,785,702 of CM057142.1, read as the reverse complement.
TTATTATTATTTATTGTGTTATTGTTGATGTTGTTGTTGTTGCTTTTCTTGTTATTGGCTGGATTTTTTTAATGGAGTTTTTCTCGCCTGTAAACTGCCACAAGTATTTCATTTTATTTGTCACTTTCAGGGTTATGTTTCTTTATTTATTTATAACTTATCTTTTAAATTAATTTGTTTACTGTTCCACTTTTCCGGTTGCTTATTTTTTGTTATTATTCATTTTGTTGTTGCGTTGTTTTGTTTCGTTTTGTTTTGTTTTGTTTTGTTTTCCCCCATCTGCATGTTGCCATGCTTATATGCCAGCTATTCTTGCCTTTGAAAACTTAAATGTTTTTAACTCATAATCTTTTTAATCTAATGATCTTTTTAAAATTATTTTTAATGCAGTCTTATTTTTTTCATTACAATTTTGTATCTATATGTTTTAATGTATTTTGTATGTTACCATTCAAGTTAGGATTGACAGGCTTTCGAGTCACAGTGTTTTATTATACTTGTGTCAATCCTGGCCAACTTGGATTGGGTTGTTTTTGTTTAGTTTTGTTTATTTTGTGGATTGCTTGTTGTATTCTTGTAATTTGGCCGAATAAATAATAATAAATAATAATAAAAAGTGACCAAGTCAACGGAAAGTTGAGAATACGCCCTCTATTGGTCGGTTGAATCCATTCGACAGATACCACTTGTGAATCGATCCCAAATTCCAAACCGAACAACAGTAGAATCGATATTATTATCTATGTGTGAAATGTGGCATTGTACGATGATAAGTCTGTAACCAGTTTCGTATTATACATTATTAATCTGAATATCATGCATTTTGTTCCTTTCCAAAAAAATTACACTGCTGAAAATCCAAAGAAGAACTTTAAAAACGTAACCTGGTTGGTGAGGTTTTTGGTAGCTCTACTGAGTGGAGCGCTGAATTACGGGTACCCGTAATTCAGCGCTCCACTCAGTAGAGCTAGTTTTTGGCTACTTTTTTCGGGAAAACAATGAAAACCATTCACAACCTTTTGATCACGAAACATGATTTTTTTTCAATATAGCAGTCTTCATTTCCAAAAATCAGTCAACTGTCTGGTCGTTGGAATCGTCTCCATGATCTCTGCTAATATGACAGTAAGCCAGGCGAAATAATTTCACGACGTGTTAATTAGGCCTGGCTACTAGTGCGATCTAGTGTGCGATCAGCAGAGTTGTAATGACTCGAGTCAATGACTCGACTCGAGTCCGACTCGAGTCACATTTTTTGGTGACTCGACTCGACTCGAGTCCCGACAGGTAAATGACTCGACTCGACTCGAGTCACTGTGAGCAAATGACTCGACTCGACTCGAGTCCCTCATCAGAATGACTCGACTCGACTCGAGGAAGGCTAATAAGACTCGAGTCCCAAAAATAAAAGCAAAACTTATTTGCGAAAAATATTTGCAATGACTTACGCCGCGCCGTTCGCTTTGCCAGTTTTTGTTCACGTCACGTTATGTTCGCGAATTATGTACGTTCATATACAGCGGCCGTCTGTTTTCCTTCCTCCATAATGATACAGAAACATACACCGTGTCGCGGACTCCCACCTTGTGGTTCTATAGCATGTAATGCTAAATCCGGAACCAGACTTAAAACGCATTTCTCAATCCGTGGTTTCATCATTGGTTTCGGGCGATTTCTTATAAAGCTCTTGGTGGAACGCTGGCTAAATTTATGTCCCGATTTCACACACACACAAAATGGATACGGATGGGACCATCTTTAAATAATCAGAAACAGTTTTGTATAATGTAATTAGGTTTTGACGTTGTCAGCGATCAGCGAACAACAAAATCTAAACCCGAAGCCAAAACAGTTATGAGACCGAAGTTTCACATCTTCTTATCTGTGACGTGAGCTAGCAATGGAAACTGTTGGTTGGGTACCATACAGCATACTTTATGTCTTTGGATTTTCGTAATAGACTGGTGCCTTGTATTCTTTCTCTCTTGTGTTTGTTGCTTTTTATTGTAATTTATTTTATAGTGTTCAAATATTTGTGACTCGAATTGACTCGAGCTAAATACTTGACTCGACTCGACTCGACTCGACCACACACTGTGACTCGACTCGACTCGACTCGACCTTGTTGACCTAATGACTCGACTCGACTCGAGTCACTTCTTTAAAATGACTCGACTCGACTCGAGTCACAAAAATCAGTGACTCGTTACAACTCTGGCGATCAGTGTGATGAACGGTAAGCTTAAATGATTAATTAGGTACATGTATAGGTAAAATGCAAATAAATATCCTATATGCCTTTAAAACAGCAACATTTCATAGGAGTAGTCATGACGTTTAAAATCAATCCCAAAATAACTGCTTACAACTTACTGCATGTGCGCTGCTCCCGTAAATTTATTTTCGATTTTATTATAATTAAGTTTTGTTGTCATGTTATTTGTTTAAGTGAAAGAGATTTTTGGTCTTAAAATTCAAAGCTAGCGATATTCGAGATAAAACTCGATAGTGGATATATGTATCATGTATGTTTATATTTTTTTAATTGTCGGGGAGGGGTGCAAACTGACCGAAAAATTATTGCACGGTCACTCTATGATGGCATCGGAAAGACACATCCTTTTACACCTCAACATTTGATACAACTGTTTCTTCTCACATAAAGAATCATGCAAATGGGGAATGAGATGGGATTTTTTTTTTTTCATTTTCCAAGTTTTCGCCACCTCGAATATTAAAGTGAAAATAAAATTACATTTTTAGTTCAACACCAAACCACAAACATTTCCAATTTTCAACATTTCACATGACTTAAAATGTTCAAAAGCCTTCAAGTGATCTCCCCCCCCCCCAAAAAAAAATGAGATTGAGGCCCCCTCGCCCCGCCCCAACTAACCAAGTTTTCATGAACTACTATCCTCGGGAATCCAAATACTTCGACTTAATAATCGAAATGTCGGTATCGTTAAAATTCGCCATCTTACAGTACGCATCGCACGTCAATATGATAATGTACACACGTACTGCTACTTCGTCATAACAAAAATGTGGCACCATTTTCCTAGTAATTTAGTATTCGTGTTTAATTTCAGGAAGTATATTCATGGTAATTAACCGGAATTGACAGCAGTACTTTTCTCTAAATTTTCAAAGATTGTTCGGGGTGTTCTTCCTATTTTGAAAGGTTCAGAATCTTCACAGTCGATCGTCCGACCACGACTACGTCACGTACGTTCGCGCATCCGTGACCATCAACCGCCCCTAGCCTGGGCGCGAGCGGCGAATGGACTGTTGCCGGCTTGTCAGGTACGAAACGGTTCACAATGGAGTCCTCTAACCATGGTATTGTACATGTAACAAGGTATATTTTGAGCCTTAAATTCACATAATTCGTTTAAATGTTAGCATTAAAACCTTGAACCTAAAAATTAGGTAGTGTACATGTATATTTTGCCGGAGGTAACGCCGGCAAACTAACGTTTACTAAACTAAAGGTTTGCCGGCGGCAATACATATCAACAGAAGGCGCTGTACTCTTTAAGATAGGGCTGAATTATAACGTATTAAATTCCCACCAAAGTTGTGTAGCACAGTCGGTGCAGTGGTTAAGCAATGGCTCTAGTGAGTGGGATGTCCCGAGTTCGAATCCTGACGCCCGCCACAATTTTAAGGGTTTTTTTTCCCATCCCCAAATAAATAAGAATATTCTTCTTTTATTATTTTAATATGTCTCAAACATTTTATTGCAGAGTATTACTTTTTCTTTTTCAGATTTGTGGCTCTGGAGGATTTTTTTTAAAGGGAAATAAAGTCCGAAATTATAAAATGGTCTGATTCCCATCTTGTTAATACAAAAATACAACAATAATATTGGCATGGAGCCAGAGTAAAATTTGTCACCGGAAGTACAAAAAAACAGTAACTGCGCATGTTCAGTGCATATCCGGCAAACTAACGTTTACTGAAGGTTTGCCGTCTCTGGCAAAATATCCACTGCCTAAAAATTACTAGTGTCTTGCCGGCGGCAATCCCTATCAACTGAGGGCACTGTACTCTCTAAGATAGGGCTGAACTTAGCCCAGGTGGACTCCCTTTCCTCCCTATGTAACGGAGGGAGTCCAGGGTATGAAGTGCTTAAAACCGGGCGAAAAATTTCTGACCAATATTTTTAATATTTTTACCTTGTTGGAGAGGCCAATTTTTACGTCGTAGTATTCTATTAGTCCTAGAACTACATGTATGAGGCTCCACACAGATCAAGAAGCCCGCAAAATTGTCTGCAGCACAAAATACTTATAAAGTACAAAAACGTCCATCAAAATGGAGACATTTCACACAGAACCGCTGCACAGTTTGCCCTAGTCCGAAAATTTGGGACTCTCAATACTGTGTATGAGAGTCCCAAAACTTAAGGTATCCATATCGTGCAAAACTTTGTGCTGCATGATAAAACCAGTGTGAATCAAATTTGCAAGCTTCTTACTCTCTACAGTTTCTTCAATAATCCCCGAAACTTCTGCCTAGCAAAGTTGCTGTTGTGAGCATTGCATCACCAAAATTTCAGCTTTTAATTCTAATTTTGCAGAGAGTTATCGAAATCCATACGTGAGACATCACATTGATGTGTACTGCAATGCATTGTGCAAAAAGACTCCTCAGCTATAACATTTTCATCGTGTAGATAAAACAGCGCCCTGTTGTTGATCTGAGTGAATGCAAAATGTTTCATTTTTTAGCAGAGGGCGCTATGTTCATTTGGCCATTGATTAAAAAACAAGTAAGCTGCAAGGCTCTTCCTACACCTACCCAGAATACATTGGGAATCAGACACCCATTTCCAGAGCATGGAGATTGACGTGGGTGGTTTTTGAACTGCCAAAACCTTGCCTTAAAATTGGATTTAAGGTCTCAAATTTTGCAGGTGACATGCTTGCAACTATAGCATTTTGATGTATGTGTTGTGTGGGCATTAATTAGCCAAATGGTGAGTAAAAAAACGTCAGTAGTAATTTTGCACGTTTTTATGCACTCACGGTCCCAGTCTGAGTTTGCCCCTATACTCCGTACTTTATCTCTTGACATACTCACGTATCATGCGCAGAACTAACATAGGTGGATTCTGTCGGTTTTTAGGCCAAAATGATGAAAAATATGCCCTTTCCGCACTGAGCCAACCTGACACTTGAAACGTGCACGCATATGATCGAGCTATGATTTTCGGTTCGCTCGGAGCGCGCCGCGGGGGTACGGTACATGCACTTGTACGCATGCACACTATCATTTCGCTTGTACCTTACCCCCCGCGGCGCGCTCCCAGCGAACCGAAAATCATCGCTCGATCATATGCGTGCACGTTTCAAGTGTCAGGTTGGCTGATGGCTCAGTGCGGAAAGGGCATATTTTTTCATCATTTTGGCCTAAAAACCGACAGAATCCACCTATGTTAGTTCTGCGCATGATATGTGAGTATGTCAAGAGATAAAGTACGGAGTAAAGGGGCAAACTGTGCAGCGGTTCTGTGTGAAATGTCTCCATTTTGATGGACGTTTTTGTACTTTATTAGTGTTTTGTGCTGCAGGCAATTTTGCGGGCTTCTTGATCTATGAGGCTCCACTACGTGGAGCCTCATAGTTCTAGGAGTAGTATTCTATGTGTCCTTATCTATTGGGCCGCTGGGTTCAGAAATTCCATATGCGATGCTGACCGACCTTAATCTGGAAAATAAACTCGAAAGCAACGTTAAACTTATACGTGTTTGTAGTCTTTTCATCAGTTTCTTCACCGCCGAGTCTATTCTAGTCGTACATGATGTACGTCTGTGCAGCGTGTAGTCTGGTTCCCTAGACCGGACAATTATTCTCGGCGCTCATATCACGTTTGGTTTGGGGGCCAGACTATGCAGCATGAATGTGCAGTGCGCACGCGCGATTTGCTTAGTAACCACCCTCATACGCACGCGCACTTACTAGAAGGCGCGGTCACTAATCCAATGACCGAGCGTGTTTTCGCGCCAGTTACCAAAAACACGTTTCGGCTTTGGTCATTGGTTGAGCGTTTTCGTGACATCGGTTGGCTGGAGTGACGTCACGGTTCCAACCAAAACTAAACAAATGAGGGCGCTAGCGTGCGTGCGCGCTTTCATACGCACGTACATTGTACATGACGTACGACTCTGGGAATAAACTGATGAAAAGAGACTACAAACACGTACAAGTTTAACGCTGCTTTAGAGTTTATTTTCCTGATTAATGTCGGTCAGCATCACATATGGAATTCGTGAACCCAGCGGCCCAATAGGTAAGGACACATAGAAAATGTAGGCGTGAAATAAGCTTCTGTAACGAGGTAAAACGTAACAAAAATCTGTTCCAAATTTTGGATGGTCTTATATAGAGAATTCTCACCCTGGACGTTAGTCGTAATGCAATGAAGACTTCGTCCAACCTGGGCTAGGGCTGAATTTAGCTCTACTGAGTGGAGCATTGAATTACGGGTACTCCTCCATACAAACGCTCCACCGATTTGCCATACTTTGGTGACGGCGTCACCAGTCCCAGTAGCATAGTGTACATACCCACGCGAGGACAAAAAGACCCCCAAAAAACCGGTAAAGAGAATACAAATGAGAGAGACAGTTACCCTGGATTGATCTACACATTCATGACATTCCATCACACCCAGTTATATTGTTCCCAAACAGCGAAAATTTTGGAAAAAAACAGCAAAATAGTCTGAAAACTTACAGCTCGATGTGTTTGCCGTGAGGCTCAGTCCTTGCCCCGACTTGCCGAATGAGGGCGTCTGACGTGACGTCACCGTCGTTGCTCGATGAAGAAAAATAAGTCGCGCTTTATCAGTGACTGTTTTGTGTAATGATACGTGCTTCTTTGGGTGTGTTCAAAGCCCATACTGTCGTACGGCGCGGATCGGAGCACGTATCATTGAATGACACGAAACAATCGTTGATAAAGCGCGACTTGTTTTTCTTCGATCGAGCAACGACAGTGACGTCACGTCAGACGCCCTCATTCGGCAAGTCGGGGCAAAGACTGAGCCTCACGGCAAACACATTGAGCTGTAAGTTTTCAGACTATTTTGCTGTTTTTTTCCAAAATTTTCGCTGTTTGGGAACAATATAAGGGGTCTGATGGAATGTCATGAATGTGTAGGTCAATCCAGGGTAACTGTCTCTCTCATTTGTATTCTCTTTACCGTTTTTGGGGGGGTCTTTTTGTCCTCGCGTGGGTATTTACACTATGCTACTGTGACGCCGTCACCAAAGTATGGCAAATCGGTGGAGCGTTTGTATGGAGGGGTACCCGTAATTCAAAGCTCCACTCAGTAGAGCTAGGCTGAATTATAGGCGATGGTGAAGTGTAGGGCCCGGTTCCACAAAATCCACTTTAAATTATTGTAGTATGCCCCCTAATTGCAGAATACCTGTTGGCGGCTACGCGGATACAGAGTGGGAGTCCCCTTGAATTAGACCCGTGAACGTGGCGTTGTATACAACGCCACGCTGTTGTGTATTTTTGAACCTAGCGAAATTGATCCGCCATACATAATTCCGTATGCATGTTGAGTACTCACCTAGAAATCTAAATTTGCCCGTTCGATCGTTCAGGCTGTGTAATTTCGACGAAATTTGCCGTCAATAAAGACCCATACGAACGTGTAGAAATTAGATTTTAACCCGACAAGTGACCCTGACAAATGACCCCGGACGAGTTGCTTGGACAGATTGACGGCTGTTTCATGTCGCAACCCCGAAAAAAAACACCACATTTACTAAGGGTTTGCCGTCTCCGGCTAAATATCCACTGCCATAATAATAAACCTTTCATTTCATCTTATTTTCCTGTATAGTCCTAGTCCGAGTAACTTGGACCCAACTTATCGCCTTTTTAACATTCGGACATGGTCTGGCGATAGTAGGGTCCAAGCTAAACCGCATCAGTCGGTCGACACAATATTGTCCTTGACCCAAAAACCCAACATTGCCCAACAAAAACATCAGAATTCATCGATGATTAAGATGGTTGTACTGAAGTTTACTTACGATCAGGATTAAAAATTGAAATTTCCCGTTCAATGCCAAGAGCTCACCTCGCGATCGTGAACATGTTAAATTTCCGACTCGTGTTAATGCTTGAACGATGCGATGTGGTCATCATGCCTAGCGTACATTCGATGGTCCCCGTATCCCGAGTGTGATTCCGTTACCGAGCGCGATGCATCGATTATGATAATGAGAAGACTGGATCACGTTTGTAAACACAAGTGCATTTCGAACAGTAAAAGGGAGTTTGGCCTATAAAAGCTCCCTATTATCATTTGAATCGACCGTGACCTGCGTCGATAAACAAGTCCGCGTGCAGATCATATACCCAGCATGTGTGGGGCCGCACATGGAGTTTGTTTATCGACAGCAGGTCACGGTCGTGTCCCCTGCGCTTCGCGTACATGTTTGTATACGGTACGTGCATATCGTGTAATACGTTGGATCACAGCCATAAACGTTATTGAATGATCGCTGTGATCTGTGCTATTATGGTTGAATTTTCATGGATTAATTTGCAACCCAAAAAAATAATCGTGAGTATCATTGATGCCCCATTACTTAGTCTTTGACATGTGGACAAGCCAGTACGTCCTTTCAAAGGTATTTTTTGTCAAGTATTTTGCGTGATTTTTGGCTACTTTTGTGGCAAACTTTGGAAATTGCAACATTAAGAATTTTTCCGTAATGGGATGCTAGTACGACAGGCTAACATCCCAAATGTCAAAAAAAGGGGTTCTAGCGCCCCAGTTAGTGGGACTTTTTCCTGTATTACATACAGGGGGCCTATGTTGTATTTTGATTTATATAACAGGTTTTTGATGTACCGGTATTAGTGTTTTAATGAAATTGTGTTGCCAATGGAGTATGATTATCCATACATGTACCTAAGATGCAGACATAAAGAATCATTATTGACATTCGCACTGCATCATGGGAATGGATGACAAACAACAAGCAATGTAGTTTATACACAAACTTATGGGGGTATGGGACCAGTCAAGCTTTAAAATATTTGTTCTTCATTATTTTTCCAGATTAAGTGATCATCGATTAAACGTGTAAAGTGTAAATGCATCACTTTGTAATCAATTCAGTTCTTCAACTTAAGCAATAAAAATAAGAAATATTTTAAATTAATTTCAGGATACCATTCATCAGGCCTTGTGTGATTGGTCAGTGTCGGGGTGTGAGCTTGACATCTTGATTCTGATTGGTCATTAGGAAAAGGCTCAAGATATTAAGTAATGAAACTGGTCTCTTAGTCTTAAATAAAAAAAAAGGGATTTCCCGAATTTGTTCTTCATTCTAATAAAAGGCTTTAAAAATTAAAAAAAAATTCACGATTTGTTACCATTGCAAGAATGTGTGAATTCTGTGAAAAAAATAATCTTTAAATTCTTGATATGAAATGAGGAGGAATCAAATAAAACTTTTAATCGGTGATACATTGTATCCCCATACATAGTACCGGTATGTACACATTTCAGGGGGAAAAAAATCCTGATTTAAGTCCACTAGTACACTGCAGGGACAAAACATTCCCCCTTTAAATCCACCAGTACACTGGATAAGGATATCACATTTTGCAACAAACATGCCAACCTTTAGATGAGCTAGAAACCAAACAAACAATATTATACTCCCAATTATTGGACATACGCGTACGTGCTCCACGAGTAGGGTCTGTGGTAGCTGACCCGGGTGAGCCCCGAGAATGACGTCAGAGCTAATTAAATAGCACCGGGCTATAAACCCGAGTCAATTCCAGTGAGCTACTTGGATGTACCCAATGAGAAATTCAGTCCACATTAAAGAATTAGAAAACAAAATTTCCCAAAAATATTAGTATCATGAGTAGATTGAAGTACATTCTTCCTTCAAGCATTCTGTGTACTCTATACTGTTCATTAGTTCTCTCTTACCTCTCTTATTGTAACATTATTTGGGCCAACACTTACAAGTCAAATCTTGATAAATTGATCAAATTGTATAAACTACAGAAAAGGGTGATTCGTACAATGCGGTAACATGTAAGGTGCACTTTAATCAGGCATGCAACTTTTCCTCGGATCAGCTGATTTCCTCTTTTTTTACTTCCCATGTGTGCCATTGAAAATAGAAAAACACTGTACAAAGTCTTGGAAAGATTTGAATTTCCTCTTTTTTGGTGACTTCCCAGTTGCATGCCTGTTTAATGAACACACCACTCCTTTATTCATGTTATTTAGGAAACACAAGCTTTTTTCTATAAATTTGTAAATAACCAACTTCCTGAATCGTTACTAAACCTTTGTCATTTTAACATGTTTAATAGATCCATACATTATTACAAAATGTACATGTATAAAACTACATGTACACGTAGGTTCTCAACTTCTCATCCAAATGTACACCTCGAGTCAGAACAAGCCCTCTCAACATACCAGTACCATTTCTCTGGACCAAAAAAACTGGAACTATACATGTAACTATTCACCGTCTATACTACATGTACATATGTACATGTACAATGTAGTAATACATTCAAATATACATGTACATGTACACTAAAAGCATTCCTACATAATTCTCAGAATACCTGATTTATTATAAAGTTGGCTTTACTAGCCACTATTGATATGTTGTTTATTGTCTTGTTTACTTTGTTTAACTGTCATATATTTAATTTTTGTTTTACATTTCTAAATTCTATAATTAGTGTTGTTTGTCTTGTATTGTTGGGCACATCCACGTCCACCACAATCGTCGGCTCTTGAGGATGGGCACATCCACTACAAGCGTCGGCTTTTAAAGATGATGCCTCCACAGAGTGGAAATAAATGTTTTATTGAATTGAATTAAACATTATTTCATGTGTAACGGAGACACCAAATTTGGTGTCCCCGTTACACGTGAAATCACTGTCTTTTTGTCATAGATCTGCATGATTTCATAAAGTAATTGGTATGATTGCATACTAAAAGAAATCCAGAAATTTTGAATGAAATACTTAAGATACATATCTGGTACATGTACATAAAAATTACTGGTTTCACTTGTTTAGGGGACACCAACCTCTAAATATGGAAATATCACTATTTTGTGCAATACATATATACATATCCATCTGAAAGTGTCTGAATTTTATAGAATAATAAGTGTCAATTATTAGCGTACTAAATTGATGGAATTCAAAAAAATTCAAAGGAAGCTAACAGATACGGTACATGTATGGGACAAAAAGATATTTTGCTTCATACTGTAACCAGTAATTGACATTTGGGGGATACCATGTTGTATCCCCCAGCAGTGGTTGTTTTTAACTGAGTTTTTATCGTCATAGCAACATGAACTTATGGCATAAATTGTGTGTTGTGGATACCGTATTTACCCTTCTAAGAATGTAACACAAATAAATTACATCAGTAACTTACTAGGGCTGTGTCCAATAGACCAAATGTCCAAATACTCAATCCACGGGATCTTCGAATAGCATTTTACCAAAGTAAAATATTCGAAAAATGGGAGTCGTCTCGAGTAGATGATGAAAAACATCGATAACTTGTATAAGTTGAGGGGTTTAATTGTTCATCGGATGCCATATTTTTATGGACAGCAACTTCACACGCATGATATGAGAATGTCCGTAATAAATAGTAGCCCTAATTTGCATCTTTAAATATCAGCTAATCAGTAGAATATTGAAATCCTCAAATATTCGCTTAAATCCAAGATCCAATAAAGTACTATATTTAAAATTGCACAGCACTGTACATGTACCGGTACACATGTAACTTACATACATGTAGAATTCCATAATTAAATATCTGTAATTTTAAAATAACAAATTTATGAACTTTGTGTATGACAGTTAAGATATTTTAATGTGTGTTATATTACTAACAGCTATAATAGGGCGACAGATTTTGCTAACTCCGTCCACAATAGGGCGACACACCTTATTAAGGCGACACATAACTGTCGCCCTTTTGTGAAAACGACCCTTAGGACAAGGAATTTTGCTGTCGCAAACCATCTAGATCGGTTCCTCATGGTCCAATTAGTAAAAATACTAAATTTCGTGGAAAAAAGATAAGGTAAACTTGGGTTAGGTGACAGTTTAGGTTTGTGCACAAGTCTATGGGAAAGTCGCCCTATTGCAGCAAAAACAGTTATTATTATTCCTTTCTTTATTATTATTAATGCTTTTATTTTCTAATTTATTTTCATTCATGTATTCATCTATTTGTTTTTATTAAAGGCGATTAAAACCTTACGTCATTTGGATTACACTTTTCATTTCTTCAGTTCGACATTGCACATCCTTGTAAATGAATCAACAGAAATAAACTGTTCAGTAAAAACATTTTATTGTAAAACATAATTTGGAACAAGTGCATGTGTTTCTCATTAACAAATACTCATTTAATAATTTTGAAACCATTGATATTTTGAACACCACTATAGCCCTCTAGAGGCCCCACTGATTACAACAAAATGACATCATCTTATGTTGTCTGGTTGTAGAGTCTGACAGACATTCACAATCCTCATACTTACACAGTCAGACGCTGAGTAATATTTTAAGCAAAAAGGCCACAAGGCAGAGCCACCGACGAATCAGAAAATAGATGACGTCATGTGAGGGCAAGAGAATTTTTTTTCTTCCTGCCCGGCCCAGAGGGTTAAAATCAGCACTGAGGCAGGCACACAGTAGAGCAGTGGTGATCTTATGCATGCATCGTTGTAGACAAAACGCTAAGTGATGAGGATGATGATGATGTGATGCTCAACCTAAATGCAAGGGAGTGGTGAGGCAGATGGGTTGATCTACGGTGCATGAAAATTGGACTATAGTGTGTGCTTGTGTGTAGTGTGTGTGTGTGTCGCTGCTAAACAGGTAGGCTAGGTGGTTGTTGGTATAAATACAGGAAGAATAACGCATCAAAATGTTAACAGCTGTCGCTTGAGTGGCACAAATCTACATGTATAATGTACACTATCCATGTTGCAGTTTTTTGTTGGGAGTGTCCGTTACATGTTAAAGTGTATACATGTACCTGTATACATGTAATGTTCTGTGAAAATTATTCGGTCCAAAATTTTGGCCACCGGTATCAAATGAGGGGAATAATCGTCATAGCCATTTTTGGCAAGGTATACACCTCCAGAGTTGGAAAATATGTGATTTTGGGTGGGTTTTTTTTTGTGGTGTTATCACCCTTTTTCTCAAAATGTCCATCAAAATGCTTGTTACAACTCTAGGGGCGGCATGCGCACTATAATCATTTATGCCCTGATTTGATACTGGCCAAACCCCCAGGCTGATGGCCTACACGTAAAATACTGTACATGCATCACTTGTTTGTGCAATTCAGCATGTTCAGCGGCAAGGCTGCAAGACATTGGATTTTTTTAATAAACCAGAATAATAATAATAGTAATGTATGCATAAACATGTATCATGTATGCAAGACCTCGGCCTACGTGTACATACATACATGTACAAACATGTACAAGTGATACATGTACATGTATGGTACCTGTACACTGTATTAGACAATCCTGTACAGGTACCGGTATAGACATGTTTGAGCAGGCAATGAATTACTTTTTCAGGGCATTTTGTCTCATTCTTGATTAAACAAGCGCGGTCAGATCTCAGAAGCTGCGGGCCAACGAATTCGTGATCATGCATGAGTCACATGATTGTGCCATGTAATTCTTGATGGAGTAGCGTTTTTATTTTAAAAAATCAGGTTTTTTTTTACTCAAGTGGCTCAATGATGACCTTTGAACCCAGTTTGGTCATGTGACATGTTGGGGCTGAGCTACCGATATTATTGACAAAGTTTGGTTGAAATCGGTCAAAATATGTAGGAGCAATAGACAATATAGGTTTGTTACTAACTAACGAACTCATGGAGAGACATGTTGATTTGTTGAGCTGCCATCTCGCAGCTAAAAAAACCAACATTTGTAACTTTGTATTCAGTGTGCAGATGGTTGCATGGATGCACGCACATGTTCGAGTGTATAATTTTGAACATCAAACATACATTTCCTCGCATTAACGTTTGAATTGCTTGATTTTCTCATCCCTGTTGACAGACTGAGATAAAAGCCATCCCCTCTGCCACCATGTCGTCATCCTCATCAGGCCAGACCCAGGCCCTGAACCAAGAAGCCATCAGTAGTGGTACAAAGGAAGTAATCAAGGGATTAGAACAACTCAAAAATGAACACAATGACATCCTGAATAGCCTGTATCAGTCCCTCAAGGTAGTCAAGAAGGACCATGGAGACTCCAATCTTGTGGAAGAGAAGACAGGAATTATTGAGAAGTCACTGGAGAGCTTGGAACTGGGTCTTGGAGAGGCAAAGGTTGGTGTCTTCAATTGCATTTCCTCCTAAACAAACCCTAAATACTTCAGTAAACGATTTCATTTAGATTGTTGAATAGTGAACTGCTATGCATTTTTTTATGTTTAAAAGAAATACAGTATTGTAATCTGTAAAAAAAAACCTTAGGCCAAAAAAAAGAATAGTTCTGCTTCCGGTTACCCGACCGACCCTATTTTTAGGCTGCGACCCTAAAAATTTTATCGGCAATTAAAAAAAAAAAAAAAAAAATGATTGAATAAATAAAAATAAAAACCTTATGTCTTGTCTGTCTTCACAAAATACCTCTCAACAACCCTTTTGCATCAAAAAATGCTTGTATTTATTGTTTTCTTACTTACATTCGCTATTTTTTCAAAAGAAACAGTGTCTCCGTTATTTTTACAAATTCGCTGCGCGATTCAACTTAATTCGCAATTCGATGTCTATAATCACGTGCGTAATAAGCGCAATGCGGCGACGACTGGTTCCCGCCGCGCCGTGCAGGGGCCAATTATGAAAATGCGGTAACTAGTCTGTGCACGGCTATGCGATCGTTAGCGCTAGCTACATGTATAGCATGGCTATGCAGGCGCAGGCACATGCTCTGTCAACTGGTCGGACTCGACATCGTAAAAATGCTGAGAAAGACATCGTAAAACTGTCAAGAAAACACCGATGGAGAAAGAACATTTTTGCAAGTTAAATCACAGATTTGATCTAGCTTGTCTGTGTATGTATTTTCCGTGCTCAAGAGTTCATTTTGAGATCGCACTACTCGTATTTGGAGTGATACAATGCAGCGTGTTTCCTGACCCGTTGGCCGCGGGCCACACATGTACATGTACAGTGCATCACACACTTCAGAGTTTTGGCCAGCTCCCCTTCTTGACTAGCGTTGTGCCTATGGTGCGAACGACCTGAATTTCTCACAATTTTTTTTTACGAATTATCGAACGTAAATATATTGACAATAATTAAGGTAGGTTTTATTCACTTTTTGTGGCCATTTTGTGTATAGCTTTTGTAGTGCAATGGAAATAGTTCAGGCTAAAACTTTGCATATATAATTGAATACCCATTCAATCTGCATAAAAAAAATTGGCCAAAAAAAAAAAAATTCCGACCGACCGACCCTATTTTTGAAAGGCATGTAATCGGAAGCAGAACTATTTTTTTTTTTGGCCTTATTAACACAACATTAAAATGTTGTTTGTGATGGGATTCATTGGAAGTCCACTTAAGTCTCTTAAACCATCACAAATTGGCATTATTTAAACTGATGCAGGAATTGAGGCACTGTGTCCAGTTCAAGTTTTGTACAAAGAATGTGCAATCATTCCCTTTGTTCAACAACCTATGTAAGCGATAGTAGATTGTATAAAAAAAAAAAAAAATCCCAATATGTCAGTCTGTAGCCCATGGATTTGCCCTCGGCCATAACGTCCTTTAAATTGTGAAAAGAAATTTTAAAAAATGAAAGTGATAGTGGGGTGCTGTGGTCCAATGGTTACAGTGTTCGACTTGTGTGCTGTGATACTGGTACATATGGGTTCGAATCCTGACGGGGAACATGGTGCTTGTGCACTTGTTCAAGGTACTTTACTTTACATCCAGGTGTAGTAAATGGGTACCTGGAACATGTAGGAAGAAATTCCTTCAATGCTTGAGTGTTGTAATGGCAGCCGTGCTAAAGCCAGGGCAATACTAGAGCACCAGGAGCATCACTTTGTGATGGACATGAGCGCCATACAAGAAGCCAATATTATTATTGTAGAAAATTAATATACGTACAATGTGTTTTGATTCAGGTTTAAATAGTTCAATTAACCTCTCTACGTTTTCTCCTTGTTCCCTTAAAACCAATGATTTTTTTTTATGGTACAAATTTCAAAGGACAAATACATATGTACATGTACAATGTATGTACCGGTACACACCCAACTTCTAATTTCTCTATAAATAACATGTTGACCCAGAACTGTACATGTTCATGATTTTCATTGCAAAAAAAGCCAATTGACTGTTTCACCATTTCAGAATTTTTATATGACGGTGAAATGAGTCACAATCCAAGTACTCTTGAGAGTGAGGGATGACAAACTACATGTACCGGTACATGTACTTGCAAGTACTTGTGATTCAACACTTTGTGGAAAAAAACAAGTTTGAAGTCTCAAGAGTAGTGCATGTACATGTACATACAGTGTACATGTACATGTGTAGGTATACATGTACAATGTACATTGTATGTAAAGTATGCAATCATATGTCAAGTCAGGATCATACATGTATGAAATGTCACATTGTCAGAAGACAAAATATGTTTTCTGTAGTATTTTATTTTTAGCTAATGATTATGTAAATATCGGTGTATATTTCCCCCCCCCCCCAAAAAAAGGAGATGATAAGGTACATGTTCGGATGCTTGCTATGCATTTTAAAAAAGTACATGTACATTCACATGTATGCATTTCCCACTGTCCAGATAATACCGGTAGATGTACATATACATTTGTACTGTACATGTACGTCATCTGGCCAGTGTGTCGAGATTTTCATAACTGGCAATTAATAATGGAAATCACAATGCAATATTGTGTTGGTTGTCATATTATTGATCATGTTGATTAGACCGAGGTCTTTGTTGACCTACAAATTACAATGTATGTACAATATAATACATGTACATGTACATACATCCATGATATTGTACGTGTTATGGAAGGTATACTACGTTTGTATACTTGTACATTGTACCTTTACAAATTATTCATGGATACCGTGCAGTATGGACCCTACATGTACTTGTATGTACTTGTACATTTACTGTACAGTAAAATGCATCTTATTGCGTAAAATAATGCGTACAATTTTTCCTAACATTGCTTTTTTCATTAACATGTTTTAAAAACCTGTATGCATGTACATGTATACATACAATGTGCAACATGTACAATGTTATACCAGTATTCCAACCTGGCAGTTGAACTGTGTGAAGAATACATTGAGATTTATTTATTTATTGCTTATTTCAACTGGGTGGCCCATTCAGTGGAATCCACTGGTCTCCCATGAGTCCCAGCATACATAAAAAGGCAATAAACATAACAAACAATCAAAAAAGTCATCAAACATACCCCGGTACATGTACATGTATGAAATATCAAACATATGACATAAGGACCCTCCTAAGGCAATTACCAGAAGCATTAATATGAATTTACATTTATATAAAAGATCGTGTTCAAACTTGCATTTTCAAGGATACATAATGTTGCAGGTGTTTGTAAATAAATACCGGTACTGTACAAGCACAAATGTACCGGGTATGCGCATCAGTAGAATAGGCCTGCAGCTAGCATTCTAAAGCCAAAAACCTCAAATGTCCCATTAAAAGGAAGTATAAGTAGGACAAGCACAATGATGGACAAATTTGGGGAAAGAATGTCACGACAAGTGTTCTGAAGGTGAATGTAATTGTACAATGTAATTACTGTGATGAAGAGCAAAATTCAATTAATCATTGTTTCCTACTGTAATTGACCATCTTTCCTTCTTTTCAATCAATTTCAATACTTTCAAAATTGAAAAACATCTCTCTTTTTTTGTTTTTTTGGTTAATTGTTTGGGGTTTTTTTTTTCGTTTTGAGATTCAGTGTAGGATGTTACCAGGGATCCAAACTGAAAAATCTCTGGAGACATACACATGAAGCCATATGGAGACATGGGCAATTTTATTCAAATACCCTATAGTATCATACTCTGTACATGTACGGTTCATGTACATGTACATCCACCTTTGTACGGTACAGTAAGCAGTCACTTTTACCATGTCCTCAATATTTACATAAACATCAATGTAATGCATGTATGTTAGTGTTCATGTATACACATGTTCCATAAATACTAGGAAGTAGGATGTACTACATTGTATACAATAAAAAAATTGGCACAAACATGCTTTAATTCCACATAATTGCATGACTGATATTGCCACTTACGGTACATGAAGATAACTTTTGCGTGTGTACATGTACATTATAATCAGGCAAGCAATTATTCCTCGGATCTGCTGATGTCCTCGTGTTTTATTTCTCATGTATTCATTACAAATTGATTTTTACAAAGTCTTGTGTGGTTTGGAGTTTCCTCATTTTTTTCTAAATTCCCAGTTGCCTGATTATTATGTGTATACATACATACCGGTAGGTATGAATACTATTAAAATGTTTAACTTTAAGATTAAATTCTTAGAATAAAATGTTTGAAATCATTACAAATAAAAACTTATCAATATTAGGTTTTGTCTTTGACTGACGTATAAACACTGCATACTCAGTGTGTTACCTCCCTTAATCATGTTAATCATGTGTTGATAGTGAAAGTTGGACAATTTTATTGTATTTTCTTTTGTTTCAGGTGATGATGGCTCTAGGCCACCACCTGAACATGGTGGAAGCTGAGAAACAGAAGTTACGAGCCCAGGTCAGACGATTGGTGCAAGAGAATGCATGGCTGAGAGATGAGCTAGCGGCTACACAGCAGAAACTACAGACTAGTGAACAGAACTTGGCAGAGCTAGAGGAGAAATATAAACATTTGGAGTATATGAATTCCATCAAGAAGTATGATGAGGATCGGACACCAGATGTGAGTGATTGACATTGCCTATACATGTACATGTAGATGATTCTTCTTTTACCCCTAACCGCCCTGATTCCTTCAAAATCCTCTTTGCCTAAGTGAAGGAATTTGGAGGATTTAGGTTACATGTTACAAGTGTGTTACTGATTTTGTAGGATGCACTTTGTCAAGTTCTTGGGCAGGACCTTGTGTTGTTTTTGCTCAGTCATGCATACATACAATGTATAGGCCTAGATAATGCTAGAAATCCTCCATGCTGCTCCAGGAATTCACTGGCCAAGCCTCAACATATTGACTGCAGGAGTGTGCAGGATTCAGGCAGTGGTCACCCCTCCACAGACCATATTAAAGAAAAAATGGAGGAATTTGCAGGATTGAGGCTATACATGTAAATGTACATGCTATTTTCCATGAGGCCCAGTGGAGGATTTTGCAGGATTGAGGCTACATCCTAGCAAAAAGCCTCTAGAGGGAGTTACATGTGTAGGGTTAATGCAGTTGATTATCTTGCAGTAATTTGAATCATCTTTATCTCATCACATCATCACGTTCATCATATTGTGGTCATCTCATAGTGACCATATTGCCTCTCATGCATCAATACATGCATGTCAGTACCAGTATTTGAATCATGATTATCATCACTAATTATTAGCATTGCCCTTTAAATTTGCATTCCAATTTTCGTCCTGAGCACCATCAGTTGCCATCTTTATGACATGTACATGTATACATGACATACCGGTACATGTACCGTACGTTCGTAACAATATTTCTCACCATCATGACCTTCACATGAATGACCACCATTTTGACCCCTGGGCCATCATACCGAAGGCACTTCACCAATTTGTCACAATCTTGTTATAGTATAATTGGCTGTGTATTGCAAAGTGTGAGTTTTTTTCTTTGAACAGACTGAAGAAACTGCAGAGCCGTTAGATTTGGGCTTCCCAGAAGACGACGAAGATCAACAACAACCAGAAGGTGAGAATTAGACATCTCATGTACCGGTACCCAAAAGAAATCTCTAGAGCTGGTTTCCTTTGTATTTTGATTGTGTAACCTGATCTACATGTACACATGCATATGTACATGTACATGTTTGCATTATCTTGTCACCTTTTTCCTTCCAAATCTGCAAAACGTCACAAAAATCTGCCATGGCATGTTGATCATGCAGAGAAGAAGATCCTGACACAAACCAGCAAACAATTAAATTCTAAACAAATGTAAAACTCCCTACCTGTATCTATGTACAAATGTATGTACATGTAAGAGACAGAGAGATGAATCTTTGGCTCAACAATTGGAAAGTACACGTCATATGACAGTTAATAAACATGTAGGCATAACCAAAACCTTTCAAATAATAAATTGAAAATGCAGGCTTGTCAAAATATACCATGTAGCTCATTTACTGAAGATTGAAGCAAAAGATGGGATGTGCTGATTTTACATATGTACATGTACATGCATGTAATGCACTTGAGCTTGGAAACTGAAACAAACTGGCGGACATGAGAGTGCAATCATTTGAGATGTCTGCGCTTTATTCTGCTGATTGTTAGCACTACCCTGTTATCATGTCAGTTTGCACCCTCTCTGTATACGCACTGAGATCCATTTTATTCATTAGGGTGGCATTTAGGTGCGTTGCTGTGAGTCATGGATATTGTAATGTACAGACTTGTATGCTAGCCGTCGCCTCTCCAGTAACATTAGCATTTGGAGACACTGTCTTGAAAGCGAGTCCTGTTTATGAGTTTGGCAAAGGAGTGGCCCACATGGATGTGGGTGGCAGCAATATAAAATCAAATGAAGCTGAAAAAAAAAAATATTTCTAAGTACTAGAGCAATGTACATGTACATGTATACATATTCTTGTTCCGTAATTGTGGGGACTTACTGTACACTCGTCTGTGCAAGGTATTTGTGGGGACCAAAAATGCTATGGGGACAGCAGAAAGTCCCCATAACTCGGTCCTAATTTTCCTAACAATAAAAAACTTCCCCATAACGCTGTGTACATTGTATGCCTACCGTACCTACATGTGCATTTATACATGTGCATGTATGTGTTGTGCATGTACGTGTACATGTGTGTGAGTATGTTGTTCGTATTTTGTCATGTCATACAATGTAAGAATGAACATTTGAGCACTATGTGTTCATATACTTGTTGCTTTCTTTTCTCTTAAAGTTATAAACAACCTTCATCCTCTAGCAAGCTTTTGGTCCAAAGGTTTTCTTTCGGAGTGTGAAAGTGCATCCATGGGCATTAATGTTTTGCCCTTCACCGATGTATAAACTCTGTATACTCAGTGTGTTATCTCTCGAGTGAAAGTTGGAAAAAATAACTCGAGTGGGACTCAAACCCACGACCTCCTGCTTTCTAGTGTAGATGTCTTACTACTCGACCACCGAGCTTGCAAGATCAGTTGGCTGGTTCGAATCTGATGCACTTGTACATTTAGCAGTGGGTACTACATGTATAATTAAACTATTCTTAAGATGGAATTTGCGATGGGGTGATGTAAAGCAATATTAGGTTTTGCCCTTCACCGACGTATAAACACTGTATACTCAGTGTGTTTCCTCCCGAGTGAAAGTTGGAAAAAATCACTCGGGTGGGACTCGAACCCAGACCTCCTGCTTTCTAGTGCAGACGTCTTACCACGCGACCATCAAGCTTGCGGGATCAGTTGGCTGGTTCGAATCTGATGTCATTTACTGCAATTAAACTATTCATAAGATGGAATTTGCCGCGGGGTGATGTAAATCAATATTAGGTTTTGCCCTTCATTTGATTTGATTTGATTTGAAATTGACAAATTTGCAGAATCAAAAGGGGACACATTTCCATTTTGTCAGTTTGCTTTAGTTTATGTAAAGGATCATACAGTATGTTGACAATTGTTGACCGGAGCAAATTGAACTTGGCATTCCTACTGCATAATGTGCAAAGTCCCTACAATCGACAATACTAAAAATTGTGTCTAAACTTGATTGACAGCCACTCTGACGCACCCAGGGTCCATTGTAAAGCCCTTAAAGGATCTGTGCTCCCAGGCACTGGCTGCAAACATTGATACAAGGTTGGATGGGGTCTGTGCATCTGCCGTCTGCTCCATAATTGATTGAATTGCCTGTACCTGTAATGACAATGTCTGCTTTGAGACAGGTGTTACATGTACATGTACATGTAGTTGTTCATTAACTACCGGTACCAGTACATGTAATATCACAAACATTTTAACAACTAAGTCTCCATATTTTGAAATGAATCTCATCGTACCCCTCTAATATGCCCCTGACATGAATTTTAATTAAACATGTACATTTGTGCTGAAGTACCGGTAGTAGTAGTACAATGCATGCTATCCATTTTATGTCCTTTATAAATGGCCGCTGTACAGACACAGGTACCAGTAAGATGTCAAGTTAAGCAGCTAAATAACTTTCTTTTAAACTCAGACAAAATGTATTTGTTCCATCATATTTCCAGGCTGTATAGAATCATTTTATATTGTTTGTTTTTTTAAATACAAATGAGCTCCTTAGTATATTCTCATTGTAAGTGTAGAAGACAAAGTGTATTTGTTTCCCAGAAATGTTGCATGTTTATGCCTTATTTGTTCATGAACATACATGTACCGGAACGTGTACATCATGAAGGACTTGTGCACGGTAGCATGACTAACCTACCTTTACATGTACTGATAATGATAAAGGCATTCCCTATAAAGTCGGCATCATGTACATTTGTATTTGGAAGTCAAAACTAAATATCATGAAGAGGCAAGGACTTGATGACAGTTTACAGAACAATCTAATTTTTACTCAAACATAATATCATTCCACGTACATTTGTAGGCATACGTGTACAATGTACAAAATGTAGTTTGCTGACTGCATAGTTAATCACTGTGAACACAAGAGCCACTGAAATGGAGACCAATCCCATTAACCTGTGCACAGTGAACATTGTCAAGTGTCCTGTGGCAAGTCATGGGCCTCTCAATGGAATTCAATTTACACTTGACTGGATGACATGTTGTGATGCATGGAGATATTAACCATCATTGATCTTATGGCGTCAGACATGAGGCCAGTGATTCAGTGTACTACCGGTAACTATACCGGGTACGTGTATTATGTGAACAGGAAAAATTGAAACAGCCAGTGCTCCGGACTGGGAAGCCAAGGTTTTGGAGTTCAATGCACATTCTTCGGGGCTGTTACGTACCGGTACATTGTACCGTACACGAGTACACGAGTACATGCATGGTACATTTATTTATTCAAATGTCATGAATATTGAGGAAATTGACCTACATGTATGTACATTTACATGTACATGTACATGAAAGGGTGAAAGATGCCCTGTTTATGCATTTCTTTAGTAGCCCTGTCATGCCCGTTGGACACAATTAAATGTGTCATGATCAGGTCAGGTACAACATGGAGCATGCTCCCATATTCCCTTCTCCATCATGGGTACAAGCATGGCAGGCTGAACTTGAGTGGTTGTGTTATAGCCACCTACTGGTGCCATTATGTAAAGGGGTCATCAATATTGTGCATTGTGCATACTCTGGTAGCATGAGGTCAAGTGGCTTTTTGTGCATGTCATTCATGATCTACCGGTAATAACTTGTAAATAACATAAACAATTGATACAGCCACAGTTGACGAGTCTGATACATGTACAGTATACCAGTATGTTTAACACTAACCTTCCCAAATCCTCTAACCCTAACCTTCCCAAATCTTCCAAAATCCTCTAAAATCAGAGGACGTGATAACTCACACTGGTTATTTTTATACACAAGTACGGCTGACCGGTTAAAACGTCAAGATTGCCTCGACTCGCCTCTAGGTGACGTCTAAACACAATAATCCGTTGTGCCTTTTGTACACACACACAAAGTCCGTGAAGTCTGGAGGCGGACCGTGTGTTGATCTTGAAGTGACCATTGTGCACGGCCTATTGTTCGACAATTTACAATGTACATGTACGCTCCATTGCCACCTCGGAGTATTGAAATATATGAGGTTTCGGCAAGAAATATCTTACAAATACCGGTACATGTACTGTTGAAATGACTCTTGCGAGTCATTATTTGTGGAATTTGGCCATACATATCAGAAGTTAGCTGGAAAATTGTGCCTTTTGCAAAAATCGAAAGTGGTTAAAGGAGTGGCTGAAATATGTACATAATAGTAGTGGTATGTATGCACGGCTAAATATTTGGGTTAGATTTGGAAGATTCATGTACATGAACTGTACATGTACATGTACCATGTGAGACACATACCGGTACACGTACATTTGTGTACATGTATGTACATGTACAATGTATTTCAACGGTAAATCATACATTTTTCATCAGTGAAAACGTCTCTTAAAGAAAAGCAATAACAAAGATTTATTAGATTCAGCAGCCCAAGGATTATATGTGGTATTTTGTTTAATTACATTTTTCTTCAGAACAATATCCACGTTGTCAAGCTTTATATAGCCTTAAGAAATCTATTTAATATTGTCTTGATTTAAACATGTCTCCCTGTTACCTTATTCAGATCAATACCCACAGCAGCAAGCAAGCCCAGGTGCTGCAGCAGCAGCTGCAGGTGGCTATGAGATCCCAGCCAGACTGCGCACTCTACATAACCTAGTCATCCAGTATGCATCACAAGGACGGTATGAGGTGGCTGTACCACTCTGTAAACAAGCCTTGGAAGATCTAGAGAAGACATCAGGACATGATCATCCTGATGTAGCCACCATGCTTAACATATTGGCGCTAGTCTACAGGTAGGCCATAGAGTTTCTGTCATCATCCTGATGTAGCCACCATGCTTAACATATTGGCGCTAGTCTACAGGTAGGCCATAGAGTTTCTGTCATCATCCTGATGTAGCCACCATGCTTAACATACATGTATTGGCACTAGTCTACAGGTAGGCCATAGACTTTCTGTCAGGGCTATACATGTGCTGAAACTACTCCTGTCATGTGACAGATTAAACATCAAAGGAGTCCGTGCACTAACACTAGGTGGCGCTTTTTTACCACTTCTGACAGTTCCAGTGTGCGCACTGGATCATGCAGGTATTTGCCTGGGCTCAATATGCAAGACATGATTTTGTTCTTAATCTGCACAACCAGTTGCTTCTGCACACGAGTGTTAGGTGCTGATGGAAATACAGTTGAATGTCCAATCCAGTGGTCTCCCTCAACTTTATCTCTCTCTGTAAACCTGTGCACTGAGTCCATAGATTATGCTGTTGGAACCTGGAAATGAAAGTATTGTCAAGTAGGTTAGTAAGAAATGCAACGCACGGATCTCTCATCCTCTATCATGTCTATAGTAACATGCAAAAAGCCAAAATCAAGAGTACCGGTAGTTGACATATCAAAAGACAAACAAAACAATAATTTGTTATTCTGTGACAGAGATCAGAATAAGTACAAGGAGGCTGGCAATCTATTACATGATGCCCTTGCCATCAGAGAAAAGACCCTCGGACCAGATCATCCTGCTGTAAGTACATCCTTTCTAGTTTATACACTTCATTGAATCATATTGTACAACTCTTTGCCCATGTTTAGATCACAATTGTGACCCAACTAAAACAAAAGAGTTGGAAGTTGCCAAAGCTACCGTACTATTCAGTAATTTAGCATCTTGCAAATAGATTCAATCAGCACAGACAGTTAACATTGTCACTCCAGTATATAGTATTAGTATTCAAGTGTGAGCACAAGTACTGCATGTTCAACAGTGTGTCTGTCACATAAGTTTTGTGTGCTTTCGTGTATGAAGATGTCATCTGAATAATTCACAGCATAATGAACATTGCAATATGCTGTCCTTAGTGCATATAAAAAACAAATAAGTGTAAACATCCTGAAGACTAATTTCATGAGTGTCAGTCTCATTTTGATGTTTTCGAATGGTAGACCAATATATCGTGGTTGAATTAAAGAGATTCATGTACCGGTACGTTTAATTGGTTTATGGCAGGTTGCAGCTACATTAAACAACCTGGCTGTTCTCTATGGCAAGAGAGCCAAGTACAAGGAAGCTGAACCACTCTGTAAGAGAGCTCTGGAAATCAGAGAAAAGGTCAGTTAAATTATCAAACTAAATCAAGAAAGCTATCAAATGGGCATTGTTTCATTACATTCTTCAAACTATGGAGTAAGTAGTCTTTTGGTTCGTTTTTTGTCTTTTTTTTAGAAATGTGCATTTTTGCCTGGCACCGTTCACATTTTAGTTTGAAATTGAGGATTGAATGTTTTCATGTCAATGAATACATACATGTGTAATAATAATTGTAGCAATTGTATAAATCAGAGATGGACAGTCAATATTTTCTCATTAAATTAATGGGAAAAATTAGCATTTCAAAGTCTACATGTATTGCCCCTAAACAACCGGAATGACAATTACAGTGTACGGTATAGAAAGTCAGTAGGGAATTATTTAAGTAAGCGGATGAAATCAAAAGAGTAAACTATCCCCAAGAAAGCCAATCACATGCCCTGGCAGCACTGTCATGGAGTATCTGTTGCAAGCTTAATTTGAGCAAAGTCAAGTCACAGACGTTCTCTAAGGGAATTCTGCAACTTGGTATTGAGTTAGTCCCCCCATCTCTTTGCCGTTGGGAATCCCGTTCTCATGCACGGTCGATCTTTATTGCCTTGTTTTTTTCCTCTGTGGTCTAGGTGTTGGGAACGGGTCATCCAGATGTTGCTAAGCAACTGAATAATCTTGCCTTGCTGTGCCAGAATCAAGGCAAATATGAGGAGGTAGGTTTCCCTACGGATGACGAGATTGAGGCTAAATGTCACAGGGTTAGCTTTGCATGATTAATGTTTTCTGTAGTTTTTGAAATAAACTATGGAAAGATGACTTTCGCCCGAAAATGTTGAAACCTGAAAAGGCAGAATGTGTAAGCTTTAGAAGTGGGCAGGGTTTATTCAAACTAAAGTATGTATGCTGTGATAAGACAAAACACGAACTTTGTTCCATGAGGATTCATGCAGAATTTGCTACACAAAAAACTTATAAGTTAAATTTGTAACTTGTACATGAGGTAGAATAGACTACATGTAGTGAACCATGCAAACAAGTTGACTGAAACCATTCAATTTGAGTTCACATTGAAATTAGTTGCTGGTGTGAACTTAATGGGTTTTGATTAAATAAAAATTTAACTTTCAGTAAATATTTTGGGCATTTTTTTCTTTAGGTTGAATGGTACTACAAGCGTGCTCTTGAAATCTACGAAACCAAACTTGGACCCGATGACCCCAATGTGGCCAAGACCAAGAACAACCTAGCCTCTGCCTACCTGAAACAAGGCAAATACAAGGCTGCGGAAACCCTGTACAAACAGGTTCTGACTAGGGCACATGAGAGAGAGTTTGGAGGAACTGAAGATAAGGATATCAAGCCGATATGGATGCAAGCCGAAGAGAGACAAGAGAAGGTAAGATGCAGCCTAGGTTAACCTGAGGGCATGTTACCCCCTCCCCCTCCCCTTCCCTGTATTTGAAACACATGAGAGAGACTTTGGAGTGACAGACGATAAAGTTACCGGTACCAAGCCGATATGGATCCAAGCTGAAGAGAGACAAGAGAAGCTTAGATGTAAGGGGTGAACAAAATATACCTGAATGGTGAAGGTGCTTGGGTGTTTTCCCACCACCTGCCCCACCCCTGCCTTTGCCCCACCCTGTGCCCCTGTCCCTGCCCCACCCCTGCCCCACCCCTGCCCCTGTCATACCCCCTCCATCAGGAATGCTTGAAGAGAGACTTTGGAGGGAAAGACAATAAAGATACCAAACCGATATGCATGCATGCTGAAGAGAGACATGATAAGGTTAGATTCTAGGGGTGAGCAGAAAACTTGAGAGGTTGAAGGGGGCTTGTTACCTTGCCCAACCCCCTGTCCCACCCCATCCATTATATAAATGTGGTTTTTACTTTAACACCTACTCATGTTTATCACTGTTCCAACAGAGACATCCTGGGTTTTTTCTCCAGTTATTTGTCATATCGTTGTAATTGTCACTGTGTGATTTGAAGTGACTGTATCTTTTTTTTTAATTCTGCAATATGTTCACAGGGTAAATTCAAAGACAATGCTCCTTACGGTGAATATGGTGGATGGCATAAAGCAGCCAAAGTTGACAGGTACATTGTATATGCTCTCTCTCTCTCTCTCTCTCTCTCTGTATATGTCTTGATGTCTTATAGGTCTCCTCAAATGATTTCATTTCCTATAGACCAGCCACGTGCATCGGCATTTTGAGCGTCAACTTGCATAAAGCGCATCGGCTGCATAGTATTTTGAACACATTTCAAGCAACAATGAAATATGTTATCTATGAGGGTACAGAACATCTCATGGCGTGAGC
Source organism: Patiria pectinifera (assembly GCA_029964075.1). Taxonomy (NCBI): domain Eukaryota; kingdom Metazoa; phylum Echinodermata; class Asteroidea; order Valvatida; family Asterinidae; genus Patiria; species Patiria pectinifera. Next base: position 54,757,197 of record CM057142.1, on the reverse strand, counting down.
ACAAGACCAAAGAACAGATTTACGGAGATATTCCACCTATCTCTGCTATTGTTGCTCAACGTAGAGTACAGATTGCTGGCCACTGCTATTGTGCTGAAGACCAGGTCATATCCGATGTAATATGTTGGAGACTTCCATGCCCTAATAGAGGACAAAGACCTTTCAACTACATTGATGTGATTGGCAGAGACACGCAACATGAAATTGAGGACCTTCCATACATATTGAGGGATATAGACACCTGGCATAGCATTGCCACCGCTAGATTCCATCGTATAATAGATGATGATGATGAAACTCTAGCATACGTATACTGGTACATCAAAAAACAGGTGGCCCTTATAATGTTACCAGTACTGATTGTAGACAATATTTGTGGTTTTCATATTACAGTAGTAGCCCAACAGTGACAACAACCCTGAAGAACCTTGGAGCCCTCTATAGACGACAAGGCAAATATGAGGCAGCTGAAATCTTGGAGGAATGTGCCATGAGGTCACGAAAGAATGTGAGTTGTGTGACTGTGTGGTGCATCGATTTATAAACAGACTGACATTACCTATACTAATAGTTTTGTTGCAAAGAGTAGAAATTTGTCAGGAAGATGAGGCAAGATTAGAAGTGAGAATTTGCACACTTCATGGGTACCAAATTACTCATCACTTTTGAAATCTTTGAATATCATGCTACCGACTTAACTATCACCAATAACCTCCCTTGTGCTTTGAATAATGGCTGTTACTTTGCACTGTTGGAAAGATCTACATGTACATGTAGATTTGCTGATTGTCTTGTACATGTACATGTACAAGTACCTAGTTGGCTTTGTTAGCTGTAAGGAAAAATTGGGTCACATTTACATGTATCCTCATCATAATGCACATTCCCAGAATATCCCAGATAGGGGACCTGAAAGCATAAAACATTAGCAAGAGCATCTTGGCAGTGTTGTGGTCAAGGCACTTGTCACTGATCACAAGTCATCCAGTCCCAAGTCAACTCACAAACTATTCCAATGAATTATGACATAGGCATTCCTTTGTTAAGTTCATCCCCAATATCCTCTGACTGCACTGGCGACTTCCTTGTTACTTGACTTTTGATTACATTTGGTCAGTCACAAGTACCTCAACTAGAACACTGCAACTGGGTATTGCACAGTATGAGAGCAGTGATGGTCTTTGTCCATAGGCTGAGTTGATCAGTGCAACTAACAATTCTTCTAATTGTTGTAAATGTCCAGCAGACAATGGATGCCGTCAAAGAATCTCGGGTCCGAGAACTCCTCAATAAAGACCTGTCCACGGACGTCCCGCGTCATGAAGCAAGCTTACGTTCAGAACGTAAGCATGATCACAGACGCAGCAGTAGCGGTCCAGGCTCTAGGAGAGAGAGTTCTGATAGCGTGTCCTATGAGAAACATGACGGGACGGAGGAAGTGAGTATTGGTGCCATGTGGAGTGGGGTAAGTACTGCAGTATTCGTTTGACCACACACTGGCAACTACTCTTCTGTCACAAAGCACAATCAAAATCAAATTGACTTGGTTGGTTTCTTACTCAAACTATCCGTGTGGTTGCAAAGCTTCCAACTTTCAAAGCTGTTTGAAATTCTCAATTGGGCATTAAAAGGTGTTTGGGTTCTTGAATGGTGGGTGTTTTCTGGTTAGTGTTTGAGCTGAGTTTTGCTGTTGGTTGAGCATGATTGGAGTTACCGCAAAATATTGGGTTATTGAGCAGCTGTCTTCAAGTTTTTATTTGTTTTATATTCTAGTGCTAATAGCTTTGTTATCCGCAATATAATTTAAAGTAACTCAAATAAGCTAATACTCTAATGAGCTAATTTTTAATTTAAATTCACTAATATAAGAGTCTTTGCTAATTCATCAAGCTAAGGCACTTAAAAGTGTTCAATATCCTTAACTTACACTGTGTGAACAGTGATGAGAAAAGGACTAATCATAGTCATTCTAATAATGAAATTACAAACATTGTTGTACGTACAAGTACGTACATGTAAATGTATTGTGACTGTTGTCATGACGAGACAATTTTCATGCAGTCATTGAATTCAAATTTGTCTCCTCATGAAAGCTGTGATGATATTTCCATTTAATATGAACATGGATACTTTTGTGTTTGAGTAGTACATGATTGTTGTGTTGATATGCACTCTAAATTACACAAACAAAAGATTAATACAATTATTCTAGATTAAAGACTATGATCTAATGAAATAGACTCAACTACCAACATGTAAGATAGAAACTATACCCAAATAATTACGTGTATCTGGGCATTTTAGTTTAAAACTCTGATGAAAAATTCCATATCTAAACAAATCAATTATTAACAGCTTTGCTTGCTAAAAGGGTTTCTGCTACTTGTTAGTTTCATTCAAAATCAAAATTCTGTATAAAAAAAGCTTGCTGTCTCTTTGATGTGTTGGTGTGCTGTTCAGGTTGGCATGTGTAGAGTGTGCGCTTAATTTGTTTTAATACATGTAGACCTGTCACTTTCTCAAATCACATTCATGTTGTCATTGCATTTTGTTGCTACCTCACATAGGAGTACATCATTTTGGTTTTGTCAAGGAAGCACATTTAAACTCATGTAAAGAAACTTGCTGGGGTTAACACATTTTATGGTGTGTGTAGTGTACCGGTACATGTAATCCAAATTTATGTGGAAAAAATATTGAGAAGTTATGCCACCTTACAATGAATTACTGGTACATGTTCCCAGTACATGTACCACTAAATTTGAATATGTGCATGCCCAATACATACGTGTACATGATTATGTTCACCTACATGTACTATGCATTACTAAACAAACGCTGCTAACACAAGCACTTCTCACATCCACTGCTTACATGTACATGTACATTTGTATAAATCATTTCTAGTAATCTTCCAGTGGCTTCTCTATCATTAACAACCATTCAGGGCCAATCCACGAGTAAATAGTCCACACATTTTTTTTTCTCATACCTGTACACGTAGTTGTATGGCCCTTCCAGTTGGTAACAATTGACCTGTCAATTTCTTTTGTCCTCTGAGGCATGTACATATTTGTTGTTTCTGTATTTCCAGCACCTTCCTTATTAGAACACATATGAAGATTCTCCATCTTCAGGTTCTATGGGGCTAAAATAACCCCAGGTTCTATGGGGCTGCCCAAAATATCTGAAATGTGTTCTTCAGTTTTACATGTATTTAAAAAAAATTGATCCTGACCTTTCAGCATCTATGTTTACAATTTTTTGAGATAAAACCTTTGATAAGAACATGTTTCAGAACAGAATTTTAACAAGAAATGAGTTAATTTCAACAAAAAATTACAAACTATACATGTGCATAGTACATGTAAATGTGTACAGTAGTCTTGAACAAAGTACAGAAATGTACTTTTTAATTGTACATCACAGTTGAAACAATAGCTTAATTTTTTTTCCCCCTGTTTCCTAATTCTTGACTCAGGAAAAGAGTATCAAACCTATTGCATTGTGTACACGTATTACCCTGCCTGTTCTGGTTTTTTTTGTTCATTTATTGACAATCATCGCATGCAGCTCTAACATTATCCACCATGCGCTCATGTCTTGTATAACATCATTCATTTAACATGTACTTATACATGCGCCTAGCTACAGCACTTAACAGTTGCCAGATACAGTAACAGTTGCCAGATTTATGGTTGGAAAAATCATCACTTGTCATTTGGATCTTACTGAAATGCAAAATAGCATTGATACTTAGAATTTAATACTGTAATTTTTTCACAAAGAGATTTTGTTATTTTCTTTGTAAAGGAAAGCTTTGCTGGAGATCTACATTGTGCATCTTAGAATAGAATGTATCATTTTTGGATTTTGAATTAAATTTATTATTGTTTGATTCTGCAATGCCATCAAATTTTGATCATACAGTGTGTAACCGTGAGAAATGTTTGATAGACTAATTAACAGTGTAAATGGTTGGTTTATGTCTTTTTTCAATAAGGTTTTATTTAATGATCTGTACTGTATAGAACATGTCATTATTCAAATCAAACCTTGATCGGTCCGTGCGCAGTAGAGTAAACAATAATTCTGGAAAACCCACCTTGAGAGAGCTACATTTGGGCTCAAATGATTATAAATGATAATTATTTTGTAGGTTTATGTCCAATCAATTTACAAAAAAATTGTTTGAAAAATAAGTTTGTTCTTCAACCGATAATGCGTGTTCATGTAATGCCATTGCCATGATTGCTGGTCAAACATTGCTGCAGTACATTTACCACTTACATTTTATTGAGTGTTCTTGTTTATTATCAGTGTATTTTATTATACATTTTCATGTACATGTAATGTATATTTTTTTACATCCCAACAATTGACTTTGGCAGAAGTCACACATCTTTGCAGTCACACCTCATAAATAGTATAATAGAAGAGGATTTATTTGGTAACAAATATGAAATGTTGATTATGTTGCTCTGACCTTCCTATTCAAACTATAAAAAAAAAACTAACAGAACAAAGAGTATTTCTGGCGATCTTTTAACATTCACAACAAGCACAATCATGTACATGTATGTTAATCAAACAACTTAACTCAACAACATTAATAATCATGTGTATTCTGCAGTCATGCGCCACAGAGTCTAACTCCACAGATTATTTTCATTTTTTCATAAGCCCACTTTCCAAACATGCATCTTCTGTGATAAACCTTTCAAATCACAAAACAATCTAACATTGCTGACTCAAGCCCTCACTTTCTCAGTGTCATGTTCACTTTGTTGAATGAAGAATTTCACAGGAATCTACATTTAATTTTCTTATGAACTGCAAATATTTTTTGTGTAGTTTTTAAGGAGTTTGAATAGACCTGTGTAGTTTTTTGTTGTAACTGTCATTTCAAATGAAGGATGGAAAGAAACAAATCTTTCGTTCAATGTTCTGCAAAAGTTGAAACTCTTTTTAAACACCATTTTTTTCTTCTAACGACCATTCATTTCAACCAAAAATACTGTATAACAAATATTTTGTTTTCAGGTAATAATCCCTTCACCAACTTTGTTTTATTTTTCAGTATTATTTTATAAACTTGTATGCATCAAAGCATCTTTCCTCCGCCTGTCTAGTGTTAGTTCTGTTAATTTTGTTTTCTGGATAGTGTGTTATTTATCTTTGTGTTTATTTGTGAGAGGCCAATATGTGTTGTCTACACTTCAAATTGTCTGTGTGTCCTGTATGCAATGATACATTGTAGTTGTTGAGCCTTGTACGTATCCCGTACATCTACATGTATCAAGCAATTGGCTGATACTACCGGTATGTATTTCATCCAAGGCATCATCAGCAGGAAGACAGCGTCTAAACCACCCATCAAACACAGCCTTCATTTTGCGTCCCTCTGTATCCCGGCTGGGGTTTTTTGGTTCTGAATACTTGAGTATTGTTTTTTGTATTGCAGATGACTGGAACTTCTAGCATTTATTTGTTCAATTTGTTTTATGGATTTCCCAAGCTTGCTTCCCTTTTCCGTTGTCCTAAGATTCATGTTGTGCCATCTTTCATTATTTTCCCCCCAGCGGCGATTCTACAAGACTTTCTATTATTAAACATGAGTCGTTTGAGTGAGTTATTATAATGTATGCACGCTGGATCAATATCAGTGCATAATGTGTTCTGTTAGGCTGTGCCTGCTGAACTTGTCATGCAACCTGAATGTAACGACAGAATTATTCAAATGACTTCAAGGGCCTTCCATCATATCCATAGAAGACAATAATGATCAAATGTTGACATTCTGTCATATTCAATGATTTACGCAAAAATGTACATGTAAATGCCTGTTCCTGGGTGTATTCTTGAATAGATTATGAAAGTCAACATATTTTCTATTTAAATTCAAAGGACATTCAAAGTCATTGTCATTTTAGCAAAAGAGATGAAAAAAGAGATGCATCTACATCTACAGCATCTAATGTTACGGAAGAATTTTAATAATTCTGTCACATTTTGTTAGTTGGATAATGCCAGACATGCATGCTACTGATAAAGGAGAGAAATATACTGAGCTATGACAATTTGATCGTTTAAATTTGGTTTAAAACATAAGATTTGAATGAAGGATGTGACCTTGCATTTAATTTTGTGAAGGTTTAGCAATGATTGGCATGATTGACTTGATAAATGCTCAATGATTGACATAATAAATACATTTTAGCACTGACAGTCATTGAAGAAGAGAAAACTTAACCTCCCTTAATCACCCCATGTAGCACACTCACCCCAGTAATTCAGTGTTGGTGTAAAGTACCTTGCCGGGAAAAAAAATACTGGTGACTAAACAGCAAAATCAAATATTTTATTACAGGCCTACATGTACATAGTATACCAGTACATGTTCTTGAAAGTGTTCAAAGCAGCATTATATGTAGGGGCATGAGGCATGCAAGGCTGTGTTTGGTCATGCACATACAGGATCCTTTGTTGATGTGTTCATTGTACGTGTACTTGAACATGTACACAATGCACTTGATAGTTGAAATGAGTGGCATTTTGCATGAAATGGCATTTTGCATGATACATAATGTGAAAGATTGAGAAATTAAGTTTGCGCCATTATCAAAGTTTTCACTTGATCCAGCATTTTTCTGGAATTTCAGAATCACATTTTTAAATCCAAAGAGAGGTGTGAATGCATGGCCAGATGTAGCTAGCAAGAAGCATGTTCAAGCTTCACACTTTAATAGAGAGTTTGTATGAAGATAGAGTGATCATATCATTGGTAAATGTCCCGCAACCAATCTCCATTCTTCTTTGTGTTATTTAACATGGTTAAGGTGTTTTCAGTATTAACAAGTACATGTACATGTATGTTTATTCTGAACATGCACAAGGAACATCATGGTACATGTGTATAGGGTTCAAATTCTTGTTGGCCTTTTTTTTTTGCAGACTTTGCAGAAAATCCTTTGTTTTTGTTCAGATGTTTTTGTTCTTCTTCCTCCGTGATCTTCTATCCCAAATTCTATGTACTTTGTATGTACCAGTTCATTTTCTTTGCCACTTTGGACAATAAACAGATTTCAATCTTGATGAAACTTGGCATACATGTACACTAGGACCCCCATAGTAAAGTCGTGCATGGACAAAAAAAAGTCACGTCACGATGACGTCATACATTGTAAGTCATGTACATGTACATGTAAGTCATCTTAAGGGTGCATTTTTCAATGGCCTACCGGTATACATGTACACACGGACATGTATCTAGAGAACTACATTGTGCAATGTACAAGGCCCATTGGGTTGAAAAAAAAACATAGTCAGGGAAATGTTATAAATGAAATTTGAGGTGACATCATGATGACATCATCATACCCATGTCATATGATATGGATTTTTTTGAAGTTTTGAAGATTATCACCATACCGGTATAGATGAACGAACATGCTACATTCAAAATTCTTTTGTATTAGGTTTGGTAAGTCATAAATAAATGCACAAAATTTCGAAAAATGTGTGATGTCATCAATCGTGACATCATCAAAAATGTGATTTGTTTTTTGAAAAACATTAAGGGAAGGTCCGATTGTTATGAAACTTGGTGGGTAGGTACATGTACAATGTAGATATTGATAATAGTATGCAAAATCCAAAGTGTCCGAAAATCCGAAAATGTTGACATACATATGTAATGATGACGTCAATCAATTTTTTATTTTTCTTTATTTCATATATTTTCTAATTGCAAAATTTGACATGAAATGCAATCATTTGACTTCAACATCGCATGATAATAAGACCCTAAACTATTGGTCCTAAACAAGTGAAATCATGATGACATCATAATTGGACGTGATGTAATCTGAAAGTTTTGATTTTTCTTAACTGTGTTTTTAATAATTTAGAAATGAAAGAAATGAGATAAAGCCTTGACACAAAAATCTTCCTTAATATCAAATATCCTCAATAAACAGCCATTGTTTGCCCCCTGCATATGGTTACTGAGTTCAGTCTTCTACAAAAGGGTTTTCTTTATATACCGGTACATGTAGTTTAGTTGGGTATGCTTAAATTTAAATATGGAATGGTTGTGAGATTTATTCAATCAAAGAAATTTACTTCTTTTGTGGAATGACACACATTTTATGTTACTTGAATTTTCAAAGTTTTTTGAAGGTCTGTGGACACATGGATGCACCTACAAAATGTACATACATGTACATATACATGTAGCATTAGTTTTTGCTTTATGCAGCACGTTTCCTAAAAGGTTTTTGACGAAATTGTTTTCCTTTTTTCCATGATGTGATACATGTACATGTATGTATAGCTCTCTGGTTCATGTCCATAATCATCAAGTCATCTTGTACTTTAGATCTGTTCCAACTTGTAACATGTGAACACAAAATATTCCAAGTATCGAGGAAGGACTAGGGCAGAAAAGCATTGCTTGTTCACTTCCATCTTGATGTGCATTCATTTGTGTTGTTTACAATGTTGGAATGACGATCCCATTGCCGTGATTGCTGTCTTCCTGAAATCATTTTGACAACTGTTGTATTTAAAGGTACAACTTACTGTACATATACTTTTTGAAATGAGCCTCAACGAAGCCTTGGTATGGGTGTATTTGTATTGGACACGGTATGGGTGTATTTGTATTGGACACGGCATCATAAGATGGTTCATTTAAGCATTTCATAATTTTGTTTGAATAAAGAAAACTGATGTACGATGAGGGCAAATCCTCCCTTCAGTCACTTTTCTTTCTTCATCCAAAAGTTGACTTCAAAAAGTCAGTTTTGCTTTGTAATTTATGTACATTGTACATGTAGCCTTTTTTTCAATAAGAAGGTAACCGTGGAGTCTGTTGCTTTTCTGCTCTTTAACCCTAACCATTCCAACTCCATCAAAATCCATCCCCCCATTTTGGTGGATTTTGGAGGACTTGGTCCAGAAGGCCTGGCATGACTAAATATTGATGGAGTATGATGGAGTATGATGGAATTGGGCCTAATTGCCTGAAGCAGTGCTAGGGGTATCCAATTGATTTTGCCTTGCTTCCTGTACTGCTATTGTGATACTACTAGTGAAAGCCATGTGTAGGATTGAATGGCAATTCCATTATGTCACAGTGATTGATGGATTTTGATGGACTTGGTCCAGTTCCTAGTAAAAGACGCTAGGGAGTTAGGGTAATAATCACATTGTCTATCAATCTTCGGTCGTACGTGTAAGCCAGGTTATCTGGCAGCATCACAACAAGTAATCACACCTCCAATCTGGTTGGATTCACTCTTCCTGCAAATTTTTTTTCTACATACATGTATCTGCGAATGTTTGGCTAATTTGAACATGTACCGGTACATTGGCTTGAAAGGAGACCTACATGTTCGTGTACTGTAAATGACAACCGATGTACATGTATTGGCCCAAGATCAATTAAAGGATCCAAAGTCAAGTAAATATTGTTTTTTATTTATATAGTTCAAAGTACCGGTATACATTTTTTTGGTCAGAAGTTCATGTTTGCCATTCGCATACAAACCAAGAAACCAAGATTTGCAATGTTGTATGTGTTTCAAAGATTTCATTTTTCAAAAGAGTTTTACTGTTTAAACAGAAATAGAGTTTTTAACTTCAATGAAAATAGTCCAATGCATGTACATGTACATTGAAAAGGGGGGCATCAAAATGCATCAAAGAGTTGCATGCATGGATTACAAGAAGCCTGAATGCATCAGAAGAAAATGCATAAAATGTAAACCCTGCAAGTTTCTTTATCATTCAGATTTCATTGTCTGTCACATTTTGTTAAATACTTCTCTCCGTTTCTTTTACAGCGTGCACTGCATGTCAATGGTATGCTTCAAATTGCACCCATGCTAAACCATATCACTCTTATTTCACTTGATTTGAATCTTATCCACAATATCTCCCATTCTGCTCTCAGTTTTACCTCAAATAACCAACTCAGTCTGACCTCTCATTCTTTCCTTTAGTTTTTTGGATGGAATGTGTCTTGTATTTCTTTATCCTTGTTGATTTGTTAAATTCCCCCCTCCAAATAACTTCAGAGCGAGAATGGGCTGAAACGTAGCGGTTCGCTATCCAAGCTGAGGGCGTCTGTCCGTCGCAGTAGCACCAGACTCCTGAACAAATTGAAGGGTCGTGAATCGGACGATGAAGGCGGGTGCGTATCGACTGATGATCATTCTCAACCTATTAACCCAAGTTATTATAGGCATAGTTTCCCACCAGTCAAAGCATTGCTTAAGACTTACAATCTGTTTGGGATGGGAGAAATGTAGAATGCAACCCACTAGCACTGATTTGCTGGGGGGGAAATTGAACTTAACAAACGGAAATACGTATTCATATTAGTAACTGCAAAAAATAAATTGGCAGTAGATGTGACTCTAAGCAATCAGCCAGCCTGGCCTGTGGGATTTGGTACATTACATGAATGGCTAATGGGCCAGTTTGTATTTGTGAAGTCACAAATCATTGACACTGAGACAATGGCAACACTCAAAGGGGCAGTTGGGCATCTGAAGACTTCATTGTATGCTAATTGAACATGCATACATGTACATGTACCATAACTTCCCACTGCCAGGACAAAGTGTTAACAACCTTGCAAACAATTCCTGCGCAAAATTGAAATCAATGTAATTCTGTATAGGAAACCTAAATAGTGCAGTGACTTGTGTATTTGAACGGAATGTAGTATGCATCGCATAAACAAGACTTTCTTGTGTGCTTTCTCCAGTAGATAGAAAATTAACAAGTGTGCTTCGGAAGCTAAGTCACAGTGTAGCTCTAAATATCCCCAAATGTGTCCTTTTCAGCTGCTGACTGTAAACATTTGATTAGCTATGCAATTGTTCGTAAATTGCCTGTTTTTTTTAAAACGGCAAAAGATATCTTATTAATCTTTTTTACTCATTTTGAGACAACTTTTATGATGTTTAAGATTAAGTATGCTGCAGCCACTTACATGTATGGTGGTATATTGTCACAAGTTTGCATTTTCTCCTAGCAAATTATTTTTTGTCCCGGTTATATTTTTCTGGCATGACGCCATCTTTGTACAGTGTGCATTTCCTAAGTGAACCTTAGTGCAGCCTTTATTTATTTGATAAAATAATGAAATCACAGTCATGTGGTAATCCTACATTATAGTAGAACTGAAAAGTTGAAATACATTTTACTGAGCTATTTCATGCTTGTCTTAACTTTTGTTGCACGACCCAAAGGTCCGACATTTTTGATGATTTTGTGGATATGGTGAAATCGGGGTGAGTGCTTTGATGTGACGGACATTGTAACCAATGAATGACAGTCGTGATTGTCCTTGATTGTGGAGTCAGTCATTTGAAATTATGTAACATTCACAGAAATGGTATTGCAGAACATGGAAGAAACTAAGAGCCAAAACTGTATTTTTCATCTCTCTGATATCACTTCTTTCCAAACAAGATGTTTGGGATTCCTTCCTGTTAAAGAAGCGTTTGTAGGTTTCCAATACCGGTAGTACCGGTACATTTTTCTTGGTTGAAAAATCGTTCTGGCAACTTCTGGGTGTCTTACAATGTAGGAATGGTTTATCATAAGGTATACATGTAAATGTGTGCTTGGGAGGTGTTAAACACTATGTTTCAGACTGGTTGGAGTGTGGATGCTGATAATTACCCCAGCCAAATTATCAGCATCCACACTCCAACCAGTCTTAAACACAGTGTTTAATACCAACCAGGCACATATTTATTCTTATAAATACATTTTTTGGCAAAAAATCTAAAGTTTTCGGTCCGAAAGTCATACATGTCAAAAGTTAAAAATGTGCCACGATTTTTATCAATAATTTTACTTCATGTTTTCAAAATACCCCTCTAGCTAAATAATGGAGTGTCCAGCTCGCGAGTAAGACGTAAACAGCTCCTTTTGTGTAGATTGGCATGCGTGTCACACGCAATGCGCGATGTCGTGCAGGTGCAACTGTGACAAGTGCGTTGTGAATTTAGGACCGTGGTAGTATTGCCCATGCCAGGATTGTGAACGTTCAACCAATAACAAGATAAAAGGCACTGGACTCCAAATTTCATATGACACTGGAAAAATGTTTAAGAACAGCCAGCCATGTCTTTATCATCCCTTTAAGACCGGCCATGTGACCGGCTCTCAACCAGTCGGAATAGGTAAACTGTCTTACGTATTTATGAATAAGAGATAAATAGTTTCAACTTTCAAGAGGTTCAGAAATTAGTCTTTTTATCCTTCCCTTTAATACCAAATTGGCTACATTTTGTATATTTACCGAATTCATGAGTTTTTTTAAAAGGAGTCATTTAGGCATTTACAGTATAGGGTTTTTGTTTAAATCTTGCTCAGCTTTCCTGAGACTTGTTGGCTTTCTTCCATGTTCTGTCTCTCTGCTACATGTACATGTACCTTGATATGTACTAGTTTGTGATCAGTGCTACATGTTTCGCTTGTCATTTCAAACATTTGCAGAAGATCATTTCACAGCACATATCAATCTTTTCAAGATTTTTCAGGCCTCAGACCAATTACACATATCGCATCGTGTGTATACACATGTACATGTTTGACATGTTCTTGTTTTAGTTTTGAAATTTGTTCCATTGTTTTAGATTTAGAACCATTGTGTAAATGTGTTTCTACATGTATATCACACTCATCTGTCCATATTTGTTATAGATATTTTTTTGTAATGGCACAGTGCACTTTTCAGCATTCCAGAGTTGTCCATTTTCGTTGTTGTTTTTTTATTTATTCATTTATAATTAACATGTGGTTTTCATTTTTTTTACATTCAATGAATTCCAGTTGTCCTGTTATCAATTTTGCCTGCCCCAGTTTAGTACTTCAGGTTCTCAGATCTTCAGTTACCATTTTTTTTTCTATTTTATTTAAAGAATGATCCAAGTAAGGTAAACAACATAATGGTCCTATCAAGATTCATCCAGAAGCCTTTGATGTCACAGTTATTGAGTTTTAAACTGCTTATAAAGGCATGCGTTTGTATGTACAGTTTGTACATTGACTCTCCTGTGTGAAGTGTTGCTTATGGTGCAAGCAAACCATGATGTTACCAGCAGAACATTTATTCTACATTTTTATTTGATTGTTAATATAAAATGAGGCAAAATGTAAGGACCAAAAATGTAGATATTTGATGAAAAGATTTTTTTTTTTCAAGCATCACCTTTTTTCGTTTGGGGTAGGCTAACCAGAAGCGTAAAGAGCTCTGTGAATCCATTGTTATTGCTGTATGGTACCTACATGTGTACATGTATCTCTGGATGTCTCATAGCATACATAACAGTAACTTACATGTAGGATAATTGTTGTTGAAAGTTTAAATTTAAGTTTCTATTAAACTACCGGTCATTTATCGCAAATCAGCCCAGCCACGACTCCATAGGTGGAAGCATTTCCAGTCATCTTTCAAAAGTCGTACTTGACATCAATAACGAAATAGAAATAGTACAATTTTTTAGTCATGCTCGCATTTTTCTTGGATTTCTTCATTCCCAGTCGCACCGTTTCTTTTCCTAAGGATATTGTTGCATACTTTGTTCCACTGTAGAAGTATGAGATTGATTTTTTTAATTTAATTTAATTAATCAATTCAAGTCTAAGTTAAGCTTGGTAAATTAGAGGATATGATAATTTGCTTAATTGGTTCCAATTTGTTTAAATTAGATGTGAAATTCCACTAGACAATAGGGCTATTAGCTTAAACATGTTAGCATCCAGAAATATCTTTAGCCGGGGTACTGAAACAGAGTCTTAACTAGCCTGTGGGCATTTTCACTAGCCCGCATGTTTTTTGGCTATTATGAGTGTCTCATAAACAACAATGTGCATACATACGAGTTGGTTGATAACACAGTAAAATATTGAATTTCTTAGGTTAAATAGTGACATATTAAATCTCTTCATGTATATTGAATTTCTTGGATCCTATTATACACATATTGAATGCTTCGAGTGGTGTAGTAAAATTAGCCGAAGTGATCCATGGATATTCGCCTCGGGAGAATAGAATGCTCCATGGCTCACCAATGGAGGCTTAAAGTTTACTTCACCACAAGATGAAGCATTCAATACTTTTTTTTGTTGCACTTCGCCCACAGATTCTACTTGATTTTAATATTTCGAGTTATTTACATCTGAACACAATTAAAATAAACTTTAATTTCAATACAAAATTGGTGGGAAATTTATTTCTCTCTTCCAAACCACCCCTTCACGAAATGTTTGAACCCAACTCTGTGGTGCCCTCTCTTGGGAACAATACGCTCAACGCACATACCAGCATGCATTTGCACACAAATACCGCGCCATGGGTATAGTACTTTAACTAACGGTATAGTACTTTGGTTGCTACGGGTATAGTACTTTTGGCCATGCACTGAAAGATAGCAGAAATAGAAAGTACCATGTGACTCGCTCTCGGCCAATCAAGACACAGAATCTGTGGGTGAGGTGTTATAAAGTGAAATATTGAATCTCTTGGATCATATATAGTGAAATATTTAATATCTTTGGTCGTATGATGAAATATTGAATCTCTTGGTTCATATATATAGTAAAATATTGAATCTCTTTGTCAATATAGTTAAATGTTGAATCATTGGATAAACTGTGCAATATGGAACCCCCCGATTCATATAGGAAAACGTTGCAATTCTGGGATCATCTAAACTGAGGTGTGATGCAGACTGCTGCCCAGATATACCCCTGGGTTGACTCCTACATTCCAACTATCTTGGTTATATGTGCATGGTTTGTTCTAACCCAATGCCTGTGTTGCATGAAATCGTGAAAGTGTATGTGCTTGGCATTCTGCATAATTAACCAAATGCTGCCCAATCCCACACCCCCCCTTATGTAGATCCCATTGATTATTTCAAATTATTTTTTACTTGTTCATGTAATACTTCAGTCTTTTTAGGTTTGGATTTAGACCCTTATCTTCTTTTTGATAAGCTGGGGTTGGGGTAGATCATCCCTACACGTGTAGTAATCAACAGCTTTGTGATATCATTTTAGAGTGAGAAAGCAATGTTATCAGTTCAGTTAATGGTATACAAAATGTGAATGGTAATCCTCAAAAGTTATAAGGTTGTCGTTAGATGTATGGGCTACACAAGCTAACAATCTAAGGACATGAAGGACACATATGTCTGGTATTGTGGGAAAGTCATTAGGACATTGATAATGTTGCACATTCTAGAAAGCCAGATCATTTCATTCAAAATGTGGGAAGTACATGTACATGTATATTTCCTAACAGTATGTTTCCTAAGGATCACGTCAATTTCTGGCACATCTCTGATCAGAAAGTTAGGTCCTCAGTAACAAACAGTGAAATGTTAACATGTAATTAAGTCTTTGAAGCACCAACCTTTTTTTTTCATATAACAGTCCTCAGAAAACATATGTGGAATTCCTGATCATTGTTCACAATTATACGTCATATCAAGGATATTTCCCAAGTCTGCAATACAATACATGAGATACAATTCACAGCTGAAAATGTCAACCCAGAGTTTTTTTTAATTTTCAGACAAGGAATTTAAGGAAAGTATTTTGTTTATCAATTATCGCTCTCTGAATTTCAACGTGTGAGCATGGTCTATTTTTGGTTCATTTGTTCATTACACGTTTATTCAAAATGGGAGTAATGTAGGGCATATTATAGTGAAAACAAGAGACAAATAGTGTTTTTACTTGGTAAAAAGTACTCTTCCTTTAAGTTAAAGCACAATCCAGTCATTGGCGATAAAGTAAAATGCTTATAAATATTAAAAAAATCAAATCAGGATTAAGGTCTTGAGCCCAGTACCCCACTGCATGATTTCATGTGGCATGCCAATGTCTTGCTAGCAGCACCCATCAAACCTTACGTGACATCAGCACCATCCATACACTATATCTAGACTTCTCAAAACCCCAATCTTAAAGAAAACTTTAACAACCAAAAAAATATGATAAAATGAGTGCAATGGTCAAGGACAAAAAATAGTGGATTCTTGGTTTGTGTATAGTCTGAGGCAAATTTAACCTTTAAAGTAGGGCTGTCCATTTTCAAATAATGTAGTATATGATTACACCAAAGATGAGTGTTTTGCAGTCAGTATTTTATTACTGTCAAGGGGCTTTAACCTAAACGGATGTGAATGATGAACTGCCGTGGACAAAAACAGTTACTACTGACAAAAAGTGGCACCTGACAATAAAGCACCACAACTCTATGATAAAATAACTTCAGAGTCGTGTGTGTATGTTTGTAGTTTTTTTTTGTTTTTGATTATTCAAACCAGCGAAAAGCTATTGAATATTCGTTTGATGATCAAATATTTGAGTATTCGGTATGTTTGGGACAGCCCTACTTTGAAATTGAAGATTGAGGATCAGGATATAGAAAAATCACTGTCTAAGAGGCAATATTGACATGTTAAAACAAAATTTTTACCTCATGGTCAGCTGTCTTTTAAGTTTTGTACATAGCTCTCAATTTTATTAAAATCTCATCGACTGCAGAAGTAGATACAGCAACAGGACTCCTGGCAAACCTCCGAAATTATTCAACTGATTTATAACTGTTAAAGATTTTCACAAAGCGAGGGTCTCTCTCTATTTGTTCTTAACTGAAACTGATTAGTTTTCCTAGGGAAGCAAAATTATCATACCGGTACATGTACTTTGATATCCTAAATGTTTCTTTTTTTGTCTCTTGTCCTACTTGTTCATCCCATTTCACGTAATCCCTGGCCCAGTTTGCGTAGAAGTAACTGCATAGAGGTTTCTAGAAGTCTCTCCGTTCCTATAGAGGTACTAGTATCACCCTGTGTGTCACTTCTAGTATTACCCTATGTGTCACATAGTGCCTGATCCTCTGTGCTGCAAGCTGGCCATCATTTTGGATACCTCTGGAATGTACTGACAAAAAGTGCACTGAGGAGGATGTTGCTAAAACACAGAAATTGCTCATATTCATCATCACAAAAAATGTAAAATTTTGTTATGTGTTCTATATTGACTGAGTTGTGTTGGGAAAATTGTAAAGGAATAGTTGGAAAAATTAGCACATTAGTTGGGTGCCCTTATATTGGAGTATAAAAAAAGAGCACTCAACACTTCTATGGGCACATGTGAGTGTTCTAAGGGGTTTACCCCCAACATCATACTCCCTCTCCCCCCCCCCCCCCCCCCCCCTCCCAAAAAAATTATTAATCTCAAAACTGCTGACTTCCAAGCCCCTTCCATAAAAGTATGTGAATTTCGGAAATTCGCCAAAATTTCCCCCCCCCCCAAAAAATGATCCTTAGCAATTAGAAATTATTAAGTTAGCTTTTTAACTTCATATACATGTATTCCCTAAAAGCAGTGCTTTGTTTGTTTTGTTGTGGATTAGAAAGATTAAAACACAGAAAACTTAATGACATCCCAATTTGTTGGTTAAGTACTTTACAGAATAGCACTTCTTTTGGCAAGTTATGAAACTGATGAATGAGAATATGCAAATATTCTACAATGAGCAACTTAATTGTTCGTGAGCAATTTCTGCAATTAGCCATTATCCTTCACCATATGATTAATGTGTTTACAATGGTTTTGTGAATGCATGTATATATTTTTTCCATACTCAGTGTATTCATCATATTGTAAATGTTTCATCAACTTGTACAATTTACTTATTTGTTTTGAGTTGATACAAAACATTTGTAAACGTGAATTTAAAAATGTAATATTGGAACAAGTCAAACTTCAGCATTAAAATGTCCAACTTGTAATTTGGACAACAAACATAATCGCTTTAAAAAAATTCAAAAATGAAAGATGAATCATTTAACAAGAAAGCACAACTGATAGATAAAAATGTTATATCAAGGTGACTTAGTTATGTGATTTTCTGATTAAGATTTCATTTGATTAGCAATACTAGAAGTAAATTGGATCATTCGTGATTTAATGGCCTCAATCAGGCAGAAATCCCCACCTCTTAATACTAAATTTAGTTCAGTTTCTGTTCAAAGGAGCATGGCTTTTGACATTAGTAATGTGATTGATTGGAGGTTTTATACGATGGATTGTTAATTTATGATTTATCTGTCGGGCTGTAATCAGCAGAAGTGCCCCAGTTTATAAGTTTACACCTTCTGATGTGTCTATCTTTATCCTGCAAACCTGAGGTTGTTCGAGGATGTATGTGTGGGAAACATTTAACAGCTGTAACATTTCACACAGACAAAAATATAGTTGAAAAGAAAAAAATAGCTCAGTTACTTAAGTGGTGAATCATGGACTAACTAGGAATTCAGAATGATTGCATCATGTGTCTTAAAGCATGAATTGAAATTTGAAAACAGCCTACAAAACTATTTATAAGATTGTTCTAGAAAAGGAATTTCAAAAAAATTAGTCTGGCTAATTTTATGTACTGATAGTTCAAGTTTTGACTCTTATTTGGAGTATTCCAATGATATGCATTCTTATGTTGTTGGATTTTGTATGTCTTAAATGTAATGCATTAATTTTTCTGCCCATATTTGTTCTCCCCTTAAACAATATTATTTTTAAAGGGACTATACAGCATTTGCAAACATCAAAAAAACAAAACTACCAAATTATCACGAAATACCTTACTGGACTGTTAGTGAATGACAGTCTCAAGCATCCTGTAAAGTCATGGCACCTCGTGTGCTGTCATTTTCAAGAAAAGTGGTAATTTTGTATCAATTTGCAACACTGGTTGGCCAAAAACTGGCTTTTTTCAAATACTGCTCCCAATTTATCATATTTAGTTAGTCCGATTCGATTGCATACGTGAACGGGTGCAAGCCAGCTAGACCAATTCCCTGACCTTACAATTCCCCAACGTCTATAAATTGCTTCAATTCATTTTAAGTGGGGTCAGAGAACCAGACTACAAGAACATGATTGTTTTTCTTGGCTTTTCCAGCATCTACGAACCAAAACGCCAAACAAGTCAGTGTAACAATATTTGCTATAAAATACTAACCTCCCAAATCCATCTATTCTGAAAATTACAGCAAAAGCAAATGATGTATATTCCCTTTAAGGGAAAAGATCACTGTATTGCAATGCATGTCGATATATTTTTTGAGTTGATGTTTCATTGCAATGTGTATAATTTTGATATATTTTCAAGTACATTATATGTTCATGTGTTAACATTTCTTTGAATTTAATTCTTACTTTTTTAGCATTTTAATTATGTTATTCACAATACATAGGACGACAGATCATTGCAAACAGCCTTTCCTCAAAATATTGCCATGGGAAGCTTAACAAATGAAATATAATCACTCTTGTCTCTTAATTCTGCATATTGCTTATGGTCTTAATCCAGTGTTTAACTTCAGCTTTTTGTAGGCAATCAACTTTGGCAGCTTAAACTCTGTTACTTTTCTGGCCATACATTTTTCCTTGTTAAGCAAATGAACTTCAAAAGTTCTTTTATACCAGAAAACATATTTTTTATAACAACTTTTCACACTCTTTATTGATATTTGCCAAATGAAAGTAGTGACTTCTAAATGCACGAAAACATGCAATGAGGGCCCTTTCATTGGGCTGTTGAGACAATTTGTTAAGCTCAGAAAACAAAATTGTCAAGCAAAAGTCACGAGCCAGACTGTTATGTGATTGGATGAAATCACTAAGCAATCTGCTTAGCAGCTTTCCATGACTTGATGCCAGGCCTCCTGTTGCGCCAGTAGCCAATATGAGGAAATGATAAATTGATAAGCATACATGTTGCCAATAATTCATTGTGTAAGGACTAGTTTGAAGAGCAAAAACCCAACATTGAATTTACATCACCCAATGCAAAAATTCCATCTTACAAATAAGTGATCAAGACAAGTTGTTTTTCAGTGATATTAATTGTCTTGCATGTCTATAATATTATTGTAACCACTAACGATTGATCTCATTTTGTGTCTAATTGTAATTGTCTTGTTCCCTGCCTTCCTTTCCTTGCCTTACAGCATGAAACGAGCTAGCTCCATGTCAGTCCTCACCAGTCGGGCAAGTGATGATGTAAGTAGAACTCAGAACCGCCCAAAACATTAAGATGCCAATAGATATGCCTACTAAGCACTCACAATGTTACATCTCTCACTACAGTGAAAGCTGGGTAGGATGTCACAGTGAGTATGTATGGGAATACATTTGCGTCTTCACATCTGCCCAGCAGTTTCTCTGACAATAAATATACAAATATTTGTTAAAAGTATGTTATGCTGGAAAAATTTGAGGAAAATAATTCAAATGTTTGAAGTATGATTCTTTTGAATGTCATGGAATTTAATGTACATGTAACTTATATTGTGGTGTGGTGTTTAGGTCCAAAGTCTTAATGGGTACTGTTATTTAATATTTTCCAATTTTCCATTAGCTAGAATTGCTTAACGAAACATAAAATGTACAAATGTCGTCCAGAAGGAAGGTTTCATTTATCATCAGTTGAACCTTAATAAAGCTTGGTTAGTGTAAACAGATGGTAATGAAATGCCCCCTCTCCCTCCCCCCCCCCTTCAATAAAAACGAATAACAGTTTTAGTCCTTTGGAATATACAGCTACCATAGTGGGTAGTTTTAACAGCAGGTCCTGCATAGAGCGAAGTGTCTTGCTCAGGAACACAAGCATGCAGAAGCCATGATTTGATTTGCGCAGCCTTGAGCCTTGGGTGCATGAGGATCTTATGTTAACACTTTCTGATCTCAGCACTTGTCTCTCTCTTGTATTAAATGAGTTGCTTGTCTTTCTGTTTGAATCCACTCAGGCCAGCTCTCCAATACAACTCAGCCAGCGTGGGCGAGTGGGAAGCCATGATAATCTCTCCAGTCGACGACAGACAGGTAACTACTGATGACCAACCAACACTCCTTCAACTTCTGTAATATAAACAAACCCTTCCCCGCTCTGTCATTGTGTCGGTGGTCACCACATTTCTCCTGTGTATTTTTCCAAAAAAAGATGTAAATGTCAAGTGTTCTATTTGCATTGAAGTGTAAAGTGCAGTCTTATGAATTGTACAGAATAGAAATGAATCGTCCTGGTGGCAATGTTCAATGGAAACATGGTATGGTTGCATTGAGCACTTCAGAGAATCCAGTTTTAAATAAACACCATGAACAATAAAAAGCAAACTGCTACCCAGAATACATGTATGTAGGATGATGATGGCTTCACTTTCATCAAGTTAGCAACAGGGACTCAGAAGAGACAGTCCAAATTTCTTCCATATTTGTGTTTTTCTGTTGAATGCTTTTGTTTTTGTTTTGCCATTTTGTTTTTGTTTTGTAGATTTACTAAGTATTGAAATTAAAGGAGTAGAGGAACAAGGAGAAGAGCCTCCAGTTATATGACAGGTTGAGGGCATTCAATTATATTTGGCTCCATGTTGCAAATAAAGTAGGGAATATTCTGGGGTCTTATTGGGACTAAAAGTCTGGCTTTAAAAAAACAACCTTGCAGCCAAATATAGGCTAACTTTTATAGCCGTTATTTTTAAGCATCATCTGAAAACGAGTAGTTGTCATAGATTGATGCTTAAATACCTGCTTAAAAATCTGTGCTTGCCGGAACAAGAAAGAAAAGCTTGTTTGCACACTTACATACTAATTTAAATGCTCGCTGAAAATTAGTACGATTTCTAACATTCAGTAAGTAAACAAAACTGCTTTGTAGCACTGATCATGTCTTCTCAGAGACAAGTCAGACAATGCAGTTGCTGAGAAACAATTTTAAAAACCTGATTTTGGCTTTAAAAAATTACTCAAGTTTTTCACATACCTTGGGGTTTGCATGAATGCATGGTTGACTCATAAGTCTTTCATGTGTGGAAAGGCTTGATGAGTTTTTTTGGCCAAAGAATATTCCCTACTAACACTCTCTTCAACTTTACATGTGCACATTAGGGGACATTATTCATGATTCATACTTACATTGTACATGTAGAATGTGGTGATTGACTTAGTTATGCTTTCTCTTCACGGACAAATCAAAGTGCATCTTCACCCAATTGACTAATATTTCGTAATGCGTTGCTGAAAGACTGTTACAGAAGAAGCTTTCCTTTACAAATGGTGGCTTGTTGAAAACCAATCAAACAGCAATCAGTAACATGGTACCATGGCTTCTCCATGTTCTTTAACGTGTATTACACAACACACGGGACTAGGGCTTTACATCCCATCCAAAGGAAGGATCAATAATGGTAAATTGCCTTGCTCAAGAGCACAAGCACCATGTTCCAACGGTCAGGATTCGAACCCATGTACCACGGCATGCAAGTCGAACACTGTAACATTGGACCACAGCACCCCACATGTATGTATAACATATATATTTGAAGCTATACATCTTGTTTCGGCCTATAAACGTTTTACTCTAAGAAATGTTCAAATGATCTACCCATGAATCAAAACATCAACCCTCAATATTGGGTCAATATTGGTCAAGTGACCTATTGGTTTGTTAAAAGTATACCAGGGGAAGTGGAAGGAAACTTTGACCTTTTTTGACCTTTTAAACAGCAGGAGGATTTAAGGATTATTTGGGAAGGAGAGTATAACCAATGCAACTATATACTCCACACACGCCAAACTTTCACTGATCATCAATGCACTCGAGATATTTATAATGAATAAGTGACAACCAACTCAACGCATCAAATGCTCAACCTTCTTCACTGTCATGCCAACTCCACCCTGACCCCACCATTAACTTGGGGCATATTATCACCAATTGAAGGCCAATAGGCCATGGAGTCTTTACACTCCATTTTAAGGCAACCTGTTTGCAATCTGTCAACCAAACTTGTTTGATGTCATCTTGGACTCATACCATGTTTTCCATTGCATTGCCATTGAGGTCATCCTCAACATCATGTATATATAGTAAGAAATCCCATCCAAAAAATGGTGTAGTCATGTGAATTGTGGGCTTTACATTTTGGGGCTTTTTAGAGGGAATCGCAGGGTTTTTCCATGCTTAAAATACTAAATGCATTGCTTCGTTAACGTTTAGCTTGATAACTGTAAAAGGAATTGAAATTACATGTATAACTAAGGTTAGTCCAACAAACGTGTGTGTGTACATAATGCCTAATTGACTTCAAAACTAAACAGACAAATAAATATATTATCATGTTACAAAATTTAGGAAAGAATTGAAGGTCTTCATCTATTTTAGTTCCGCTTTTCTTTTTTCACTGTATCTTCTTGACATTATTTGAGGAAAAGTCAAAATGCACAGATTGGGAAAACGAAATTTATTTCAGGATAAAGCAATGTATTAACAGATTTTCACGTTTGTGTGGAAAGGGATTTTTGCCAGTGTTGCTGAGAACCAGTGAAGGTATGGTATAATACCCAATGTTTAAAAAGATGGTTTTGTGGGAAAAGATGTGAAAATCCTGATATAAAATAAAAGTTCTTCTTTGACTTAATCTTTAAAAAAAAAAGTGAAAAAAAGGCTAAGGACAAGTAGCCATTCAGCACTACATAATTTTTGTTTTCTTTGTCAAATTGTAGTACCGGTAATTTTGTCGCCGTACAAATTTCACCAAAGAACAAACTTAATGTTTTTTCCCAGGTGATGTATTTATAACCATGCACCGTAAGATAAACAATTTTTGGGTTTTTTTGTTTGTTTTTTTGTTATTTCTGTCGGTAATACAAATATTTTTCATTCGGTAGTGGTTTAAAACCAATTGATATTTTGTCAGAATTAACCATTAATTTAATTAACTTGGAAATGAACATCAGAATTTTTTTTCTCTGAGGTCTGAGTCTTGTACCTGTAAGCGTGTTATGCTAAATCCCATTCATTTCAGAGAGAGAGACTGGCACATCAGTACCCAACTGGTGAATTCTTGTATAATTGTAATAGTTTAAAAGTATATATATAAACACTATATAGTTAGCTGTAAATGTGTAAGTAATGTATGCTGGAGTTGCGTACATAAATTCTGTGCAACCGTTATTTTTGCATTTGCATATTGGTAGATTCAAACAGTGAGCACATTCTTTGATGAGGATTTGTTATGCTAGAAACTCACTTGGTATTTGGCAGGTACATGTAGCTGTCTGAATTCTCAAAATCCAACGCTGTACGAAACCGTAAACCAACTGCATTTTCTAACTGCTTATACAAAACTACTGACTTCCAGAAGCATTCAGTTGCTGGAACATACATTCCAAAATCTGTTAAAATAAAGCAGGGATGTGTTCCACACTGCAAATATTGGCAATGTTTTCAAGAGTGGAAGGTACATGTACTAGTTTTTGGTGCTGGGGGTTGGGGGGTTGTAAGGGTTTGATTCTTGCTAAAGAATGCACAAATTGCATCAAAAGGATGTTGACAATCATTTCTTACAAACTATCCTGGTTTAGCTAAGGTTTGGTGGCAATCTCATCAAATCAAGTACATTCACCTGCAAAGAGTGGCCAAGTTGAAGAAGTCTTGAAAGGGCATGTATGTGGAATGGATGTGTGGCTTTATGACCACCTGTCTATAGTGTGGTACATGTAATCTGTTTGTTGTAGCCACCTGTTCATTCATCATTTGACTAGAACAATAATTCATTAGTAATTTCTCAGAGTGTGGATTTGACAAAATGTGATATCAACTAACTAAATAAAATTTGATGGTGGCTCTTTACTGCAATATAAACGATTTGGGATAACAGTGATTATTGTTCTTCAAGTTTGTCATATGTCTTTAGAAAATTGAAGCTGTGAATGACTAAAATGCAATTTGTGTTGATCCATCATTGCAAGGTAATGGTGCATCCCTAAAAGTGGACAGAAAATGTGATGGTTCCTGGATTTGTCTATCAACAGAGTATGTCCAGTTCAGGTTTGGTAGAACTGAATGCACTAGTGTCTGTGATCAGAAGTTGACCAACCATTTCTGGACTATTATATGAGCTGTCAATCAAAATGTTTGTGTCCAAACTGTCCATGCTTTATATATTGTACATAAAGCTGTGCCTTTAATTGTGGATGATTTGTAGGTAATTGAGACTTAGGATTAATTATCAAGGTTTCCTGTTAGGTGTTACAAAATGATAAGTGTCCTGTCTCAATCGTTGGACCAGTTAACTTCTCATAAACATCTGGTTGATACAAGTACATGTACATGTTTGAGTGTTGGCCTATTTAGGACTTGATGGTACGGAACCTCTTCTGGGAAGACTTGAACTGAATAACATCAGTAATTAAATTTAAAATGAACTTTTTATGTATTTCATTAAAAGTCCTTATATTACTCAGATGTTACTCTTCAATGCTGTCACACATATTGCATGAAAACAGGTTGCTCGTAGAAACCTTTTGATTTAGTATTCAATGCTAGAACAACATAAATTGGAATATGAAAATGGAACTGTATTGTAACCTTCAAATATCTTCAAAACTTTTCAAAGTGATAAACTGAGATATGTATTTGCATATGTCGGGGTTTATCCTAAGAAATGCTGGAGAAAAATAGCTTGCAAAACAAATTCCTTTGAAAGGCTTTTTGTTGATACTGTTCAGTTTTAGAGCGAGCTTATAAAAAAAACAGAAGAACATCAGCAATGTTTTTGAGACCATTTTTAAAAAAAAATTAAAATTCTGCAACCCTCAAATTCAATGCTTTTGTATATGACTGTGACAGTATAGCAATAGAATTCCGTTCATTGTGTTGATTTTTGAGCGAACCTTGAGCAATACTTGTAAGTGTAATGTCATTCATTATTATGATGTTTGACTTTACAGTAGACGTTAAATGTTTATTTCATTGAATCAAACTACCTGTGTATTTTTGAGTTATGGTTTTGGAACTCCCTACCTTAACTCGTGTACCCTACGTGTATCAAATGCAATATAATCCTGGTAGATAACATCATAGCTGTTTAGACAGGTGAAGTAGACATGTCATTCAGTTGTAGGTTTTACAGTCCTTGTACAAAATTTGCATGCTACATCTGTAGGCAAACCTGCCTATAGTGGCCACCTTCTTAAAAGGTCACCTAGCCAGAATTGATGATTCTAGCGATTAAGTAGTGCAAAGTGTGGACGGCGTATCCCTACTGTAGTCATTTATGTGGCCTCTGTATGCAGGTTTGACTTTTTTATTCAGTGTTTTTGAAACAATAACAAAAGCAATGATACACCATTGGTTAATAACTCTGCATGTTTTGATGAAAAGAGTAGACTGCTCAATTATAAAAAATATATCTGTGGGGTTGCCACTTTTAAAAACAAGTTCTGCACTTGTAACATAAACAACATCAAATACTGACAATCAAAGATTGTGAAGAGTGAGGCCCAGTCAAGATGAAAAATTGTTGGAAGGATGATAGGACTTGAACAATGGTGTATTGTAAGGGTGGATCCATTGTGCAGGAGGGACACTAAAAACATTTGGAGGTATGTCTAGCCCCCATCCAGCACATTGGGTTCACCCTGAGCTATTTGGTTTGGTGCCGAGCACCAGACTAAAAACTTAATACCACTTGAGCAATAATTTCATATTGGCAGGATGTTTTTTTTAGTGAAAATGTTCAAATGATGTTGCTATTTTGTTGCAGTTGTCTTAGTTCTGGTTTCTGGACCACACTATTAATTTAAGATTATTGGCATGAATTTGTGTCATAAGATATTTTTCAAATTGAATCCCATTTCTGAGTTTAAAATGTGTTCGCCTCTGTGCAGTAAAAAAAAAAAGTCTTCTTTTTTTAAACTGAACCAACAAAAAGATTTTAAAATGCTCATAAATATGTTGCATGATTGCTAAACTGTTTTAAGTTCTTATAATGAATTAAGAAACAATATTGAAATAAGTAATACGTTACTAAACATCGCATTTTGTTATTGCGCGTTATGAGTGTTACATAACAGGTAATAAACTTCAATGATTTTGTTCTTTGACTTGGACAGACTACATTTGAACACTGTTTCTCTGGTACTTAATGGATTGCAATATTGGTGACTAAACGAGTGACATAAAGATGTAAACTCAAACATGTACATGTACTTGAGGTACTTAAGGGCATATGCTTGGCTTGGATGTGCTTAAAGGGGCTGAGCCTTTAAAATTTCCTAAAACAACACATTCCGAGGTACCAAATCGGTATAGTAATGGTAGTGCTCAAAATGTAGTTTTAACTAGCGCTAAGTGTATAATCAATTTGTACCGTGTCACTATTGGAAAAAAATATGGCATGGGATATTGCTAATAATGCTTAACAATTGAAGTAAATATGCACTTAGAAAAACATGTAGAAGTTAGCATTAGTGTGAAAAAGAGACAAATTGGATAAATATCTTAATATCAGAAATCAGATTTATATCTTTAGACATAACATCCCCTGGCATACCAAAATGTCACGAGGTTTTATTTGAAAGTAAAAACCAAAATGAACAGGAATGTCCACTTGACATAGTATTCATGATTGTATTTACAGCATTATTAAGTTCCATCCACAAAGACTACTGTATATCGTCTTATTAATGAGTTACTTCAAACTAACCAGTTATTTTAGAAAGATCTTTGGAGAAGACAATGTTTTTCTGTTCAGGCAGATGCTAACAAGTCAATGTAATTGACTCTGTATAAATTAGTGATGTAGATTCCAAGCCCAACTGAAGCTAAGATGTGAACTTTACTATTGCATAGTCATTTAATATTAAAGAAGCGTTAATTATCAAATGAAGAGTAAATATTGTAGTTGGAAAAGTCCATAAAATGCTGCTGCTTTAAGTAATGGACGCTTAGATAATGGAATTCATCAATTTACAATTTCATGGGTCTAGAAGTTGATGGAAAAGCTTAAGACCAAAGATGTAATGGTTGGGAGTTGTCTTTATCAGTGGGCAGTGTGACAGTGTTATTATTTCAATGTGGAATTAAAATAAACGTGTACATGTATAAGGGGTATAAGTTCCATTGTGTGTAATTTTTTATGTTCGGAGTTCCATTGATTAAATTTTAAATGTTAGTGTGGCCAACGCCAACAGCATCCCGCCTACTAAAGGTTCAACACCCCCCCCCCCCCTCCCTCTTTGCGTTTTTAAATTCTGATGGTAACGCTGAGTTGATAACTGGTACCCAGCCTGGTTATCAGTGCCATGTGACTTCAGTACAGATTCATCTGCAATATTTCTTAATGCACCCCCCCCCCATCCCTTTCAGCTGCTGACTAATGTTACACTAGCAAAATGGGACCAAATGATAAATGGAATGCTTGATCAATTTATTCTTGAATTTCTTTAGAATGCAGGAGAAATCTCTTTCAAAATTTCCCGGGGGGGGGGGCATTCCCACAGATCCCCCGGCAGGAGTTTAGACTCAATTTGCCCCCCCCCCCCAAAAAAGTGTTTTATATCAACCCCCCTGTTTCCTGGAAGCCTGATCAGCTCTTGTCTCAGGAAACTGGCTGCAATGATGCCGTGACCATTTTATGTATTAGACGAAAATGGTACAGTCCATTGACCTGTGTGGTTAGACACTAACTAACCAACCAACAAACACACACACATGCAAGTGTGTATCATTTGCCACCGGGGACCCCCATTGTCCCTCTTCTGTTTGTACTTTTTAGGAAGACCTAAGACCTCCCATATGTCTTGTACACCGTCCGAATCCAAATTAGGGACCTCTCGGAAATTAGGGACCCTATTTGTCCTCTATTGTGCAACGTCCCCTATTGAATGCAGAAGCAAACTCACAAACTAACGCCGGTGAAAACATACCCTCCTTGGCGGAGGTAATTAGCGATGCTTGATCACTGGCGCCGCAGAACGTAACAGAGCAGTGAAATTCGTGAACCCGCCAAAAACATGGCCTTAGTGTGTTTCTCGGTAAATATGCCGCTCAGTATGATTGAAATGTTAAATTATAACGGAAGAAGAAATTCTAAATTTCATGTCAGTGAAAAAGATCGCCGTCATCGATACCAAAACGTCAATACTGGTTACTGGTAAAGCTGACCTTCAAGTCTGGAAGAAATTGTTCGAAAACTTCTGCAAATCTATGTATTTATATCAATTTCCAGGAATTTCTCCAAGTTGTTATTTCACGAGTAGTTGAACAATTATATCATCAATTATTCCGAAATTCAACTGTTGTTACAGACGCTGGTGTTACACCTTGACCTATCTGCAAGGAAAATTTCGACGAGGATTTTCCGACCAAATCCACGTGCATGGTTCAGCGCCGTATTTAGGCGCTACGGTTGACCGATTCAGTCGGCCCGGCAACACAGTGACGAAGGCGTGCACGTGAGTAGGTATAGATGGAGGATTCCAGACTTTGCCATGGGTCTGGGGGTAGTACAGGGTCAAGGGGGAGGCGGATACCAGACTTTATCCCTCCCCCTTTCATCTCTGCCCCCGCCCCTCTCCCTTGATATCTACCCTCGCCCCTCCCTTGCCCCTCTCCTCTCCATGATCTCCCAATATGCCCCCCGGCCAAAACCGGGCTCAATATCTCTAGTCTTGAAGATCTCTCTCTGTCTAGCCGGTGAGTCTGATTGCTTATAAATCTAAAAGTCTGACCTCTTAAAAAAATTTAAAAAAAATTATATTGATATATATAAATGATGGATATGATTAGGCCAATCGTTAAGGGATTTTCTAGATGGAATAAAGCCACGCTGCGCGATTACGTCCAGCGATATAATGTACCGTACAATCAAAATGTTGCTCTTACGCGTAAAGTCTACATCAACGGGATAAAAAAATACGAAGCTCAATTTAAAAACTTGAGGAAAAAGAAGCTGCATGAGCTCAAACAGATTGTAGACGATTATGATCTAGAATATAACCCGTCGGGTTATAAAGGTCGAGTTTTGAAAAAAGATTTACTCTCGGCGATTCAAAACTCTAGGCAACCCGAGGATTTTCAAGAGGCTGAGTTTAGAGCGACGAGAAGATTTAGAAACAACTTTAGAAACTGGGAACTGATTCCTAGACTTTTTAACGACGATTTAGTCAGATTTTTTGATACGCACAAAGATCAAATAGTAAATAAAATCAAGTCAGAATTGAGAGAGCTAAGAGGTTTAAAAATGGAGCTCACAATCAAAATAAAATACGAAAAAACCAAACCGGATGGTACGATCGAAACGATCGAAGCTATACATTTTACCGATCAGAGAGTCGTTTTAAATCAAAGTCAAATAAAACAGGTTTTAAAAGCAGACATCGACCAGCTATTTAAAAAGGATGAAAGGTATACGAATCAAGGATCGGGTTGGGTTTTAAAAAAGATAATGGCGTTGTATATCAACATCAACAGGTTTAACCCCGTGAGGGGTAGTTCTTATATTGACCTACCAAAATGTATCAAACAGAAAACGGCGATGATAAACATTAAAAACAAAGACGACGAGTGTTTGAGATGGTGTTTGAGAGCCGCTCTTGGCTTGTATACGGATAAAGTAAAAAATAACATAAAAAACGATCCTAAATATAAAATTCATAAGGAAGAACCTGTTGTATACACCAAAGACGACGGACTCAAATTTAAAGGTGTAGACTTTCCAACACCGATCGACCAGATACCAAAGATAGAAAGACAAAATAATTTAACCATAAATGTATACGGTTATGAGGAGGAAATATATCCGTTATACGTGTCTAAAAACTATAAACCAGAGTCACGACCTATCGATCTGTTTTTGTTTTCTGAGGGCGACAAGCATCACTACTGCTGGATAAATAATTTTTCGAGATTGATTCACAACGTTACAAAACATAAAAGTAAGAAATATTTTTGTCGAAGGTGTCTGTGTCATTATAGAACGCAAGTAAAATTAGATAGACACATGACCGATTGTAACGGTATAGATACACATCCGTCAAAGATTGTATTTCCTATTGCTAAGCGAAAATATGTAAATAACGAGTGGATAGTCGACGAAAACGATGTGCCAATATTAGAATTTAAAAACTACAGGTTTAAACAAAAAGCACCGTTTGTAGTTTACGCCGACTTTGAATCGATATTAGAAAAAAACTCGGACGATAAAAAGGACAACACACAAAAGACAAACATTCACAAAGCAAGCGGTTACTCGTTGATAGTAGTTAGATGCGACGGCACCAATGTGTATCAAGAGACTTATAGAGGTAAAGATGCCGCATCAAAGTTTGTAAATAAAATGTTAAAAATACAAAGCGACATAAATTGCATATTTAAAAAACCCCAACCCATGAAATTTAACGAGCGAGCTAAAGAACATCATGATAAAACAAACACGTGTTGGATTTGCGAGAAACCAATTTATCCCAATTACTCGAGCAACTGTCAGTGCCAGAAACCCAAAAAACCAAAAACAGAAAAACAAATAAAAGAACATCAGTACGAAAACAAAAATGGATTTACCGAGTCTAAATGTCTCGAATGCAAAAAGAAAATCAACAAATTTAGAAAGGTGAGAGATCACTGCCACGTCACGGGTAGATATAGAGGTGCCGCGCACGCCTACTGCAATCTAAAATTACAAGTTAAACCAGGTTTTACCCCCATACCGGTCGTCTTTCACAATTTGCAAAATTACGACGCTCACTTGATCATGCAGAGTATTTCAGAGTACGATGACGAAAAGGAAATACAAGTTATCGCTAGAAATTCGGAAAAGTATATTTCGTTTTCGATCGGAAATATGCGATTTATAGACTCGTTTAATTTTATGGCGTCTTCGTTGGATAGATTATCTAAAGCTTGTCCGAGAGAGTCGTTTAAACTACTCAGAGAACATTTTAATCGTCAAAACATCGACTCGTTGTTACAAAAAGGAGTTTATCCGTATGAATACATGGACTCGTTTGACAGATTTCAAGAGACAAGCCTACCCCCCATCGAACAATTTTACAGCAGCCTAAAAGACGAAAATATATCGCGAGAGGACTACGACAGAGCTAAACTGACGTGGAACGAGTTTAAAGTTAAAAACATGGGGAATATCACGATTTGTACGTCACTACCGATACGTTATTACTGGCTTGCGTATTTGAAAACTTTAGGCAAACGTGTATTACAAACTACGCGTTAGATCCTGCTAATTACTACACAGCACCAGGATTGTCGTGGGATGCCTTGTTAAAACACTCGGAAGTTAAACTCGAACTATTGCAAGACGTAGACAAACATTTATTTTTTGAAAAGGCAAAAAGAGGTGGTATCTCGAGCGTGGGTGGTATGAGATACTACAAAGCCAACAACAAATACCTACCCGACCATAATCCAAACGAGCCGTCGAGTTACATCACCTACCTCGATGCAAACAATCTGTACGGCTGGGCCATGAGTCAATACCTGCCGTACAAAGACTTTAAATGGGCGTCTACAAAAACGTTTACCGAGTCCAAGATATTATCTCTCAGGAAAACGTCAAACACCGGTTACTGCTTCGAAGTAGACCTCGATTACCCGGACAATCTCCACGACCTGCACAACGATTACCCCCTAGCGCCAGAAAACATCGTCATACCAAAAGAATGGATGTCTGATTATCAAAACGAATTATTGGATACCGAACCTAGTAGCAACGTGCAAAAATTAACGTGTACCCTTAATCCTAAACAAAAATATGTTTTGCACTACGTCACGTTGCAGTTGTATCTCAAACTCGGCAGAAACTTAAAAAGGTGCATCGAGTGCTGCAATTTAAACAAGCACCTTGGATGGCATCTTACATCGACAAAAACACGCAACTTCGAACAAAAGCGACCTCTGATTTTGAGAAAGACTTTTTTAAACTGATGAACAACAGCGTGTTTGGTAAGACGATGGAAAACGTCAGAAACCGAATCGACGGTTACCTACTCAGAGACAGTAACGATGACGATCGAGATAAATACCAAAAAATTATACAGAAACCGAGCTACAAAACGACGACGTCATTTTCAGAATGCAAATTGTCATTTGTCGAAAAGTACAAGACTAAAACCGTGTTAAACAAACCGATCTATTGCGGAGTGAGTATCTTGGATCTCTCAAAGACGCTGATGTATGATTTTTATTACAACCATTTGAAAGACAAGTACAAAGAGAAAATCAGGTTGATGTACACAGATACAGACAGTTTGGTACTCGTAGTGCACACGGACGACGTATACAAAGATATGCAGCAAAACGGGCAACAATACGACCTTTCGAATTATCCGACGGATCATCCTTTGTACGATCCAACCAATAAGAAAGTGATCGGTAAATTTAAAGACGAGTTTGGAGGTAAAATAATCAAAGAAGTTGTTTGCATAAGACCTAAAATGTACTCGATTTTAACCGCTGACATCAACTTGAAAAGAGCCAAGGGAGTCACAAAATCGGTCACCTCTAAGAAATTAAAACACCGACACTATTACGACTGCATCTTAAACAAGAAATCTCATTACGAAACCATGACTCACATTAGATCGGAAAATCACATCCTTTACACCGTATCTCAAAATAAACTATCGTTGAGTCCGTTGGACACAAAGAGGTACATTTTACCGGATGGAATACACACGCTCGCTTATGGTCACCGTAATCTAGACATTAATTAGGCGGTAATTGCGTGTCCTCGGGTACGACTTGAAGCTCTTGTCTCACAAAACTCCTTTTTGGGCCGTCTTGCAGGTAATAAAGAGTAGGACCCGTCGTGACTTTTTTACCTTCAATCATTTTAAATTGACTCGTTCTTTTTTCCACGTTGAAGATGTCTACGCTCCAAATGGGATCCGTGGCTCTTCTAGAAGTTCCACCCTCTTGCTCGCCCGGGTAATATAAATATCTAACCATAGCGTCTTGCGGTAATTGTTGCTCTTTTGTTTTAACGGGGTTAGCCGGCGATTGCCGGACCTGTTTTAGTTTAACCGCCTCTGACGGCGCTTTAGCTATTAATCTCGTCGTTTCATCGTTTATAGCTTTGATCACGCTGGGTAATCGCTCGACCCATTGCGTGTTTCTACTCTCGGGATTTAACATTTCTTGAGCGTACTGATGACCAAACAGTTTCTCGGCTAGCGTTCGATTAAATCTTTCTACGATACCCTGCGATCGGTGGTTTCCGGGTTCGCCTACGATAATCTCGACGTTTTTTGAGGTCATCCATTTTTTAAAAGCGCCTTTAAATTCGGTACCGGCGTCTACTCTCAACGTTTTAGGGTAACTCAAAGGCGACCTCGCGTAAATCTTAACGATAGCATCCTGGGTGGAATCTGCCGTTTTAGAAACCAAAGGTTCTGCTTCGTGGTATCGACTCGCAACATCGACAACCGTCAAAGCGTATTTATAAGTCTTGCGTTTTACTTTATCCCAGGGTAGGTATAGCACATCCATTTGGTGAAAGTCGTTTGGTGTTTCAAACTCTCGCGAAGTACTCGTAGGCCTGGGTACATACGCAGGACCCGGTAGATAAATTTGCCAGATCGCTTGGTTTTTAAGCCAATCTCTGATTACCTTTTTATCGATTTTTGTTTTATCGTGTAAATGGTCGACGGCACTTTCACCTCTCCAATAACCGCTCGGGCTATAATACAGTTTAGATAATGTTTGCATATTATTTAATATAAAAGACGTTTATAATAATATGGCTAGCGTTGCTATGATGTTAGGAGGCGCGATCGTCAACGCCTTAGCTTTTACGGGTTCAAACTTTTTCTTTTCAAATCTGAAACAGAACGACGAGGAGCGTAAGAGACACGATTTAGCGATAGAACAACTCTCAGCCGCCAAAGATAAGTGGCAACGAGAACGAACGAAATATCTAGATTTTCTAAACGACCGTATCAGAAAACAAAATGCTTCTAAAGAAACATTTTCTAACGTAGACCGAGCGTTGCGTTACTACAACGAGGTGAGTGGACAATCTACCGAACTACCCGTAGGACTGCAACGCGAACCCAAACTCGAAGATTTTTACGAACCTAGCGACCAACAAATAGAAAGAGAACTGGCGTTTATCGCGGGAGGAACGCTATTGGTGGGCTTCTTGGCTTACAAATACCTTTAAATTTAAAACTCGTATAAATAAAATGAATGCGTATGGAAAAAAGCTCAATCCCAGCAGACTATTAAAAATACCCAGATCTATCAAGGGTGAGAGAAAAGAGGTGGTCATTACCCACAATCCCAGTAGTATATCGGCGGGGCAAACGCTGAGGGTCAAGTTTCCTCAATTGGGTGTAGACCACGTGATCGTACCCGGCACTTGTAAACTAGCTTTCAATTTAGAACTCGAAGGTGGAAGTGACAACAATAGAACCATTTTTAGCAATTTGGCCAGAAATTTAGTCAGCGAAATCAGCGTCAGGCTTCAAGGTCACGAAATTGTGAGTTATCGTCACGCCGACGTGTATCACAACTTTAAAGACAATTGGATCAACAGCTCGACGACTCGAAACATGGCGTACTCGGGCATAGAAAAGAAAACGTGTCTAAACTAAGAACTGGGGCTGAAGATGCTAACGCGGGCGCCAACAACGGTAAGGATCAAGCTATCGCGGATGCCTATGGTAACAGATATTGTATTCCCTAGACATTGACATACTGACTTCGCATCACCCTTTTACCCCAGCGGTTTAAAACAACCTCTGACGTACGAGATAAAGTTTAACGATCACGAAAAAGTAGTCAACAGTTCAGATACGGCGGCGATGTATTCTATCTCAGACTTGTCTCTCGAATACGAAGTGGTGACCAACAGAGACCTAGCTATCACCATCAGGAATAAACACAAGGGGTTAATGCAATATCTGTTTGATAAAATCCACTCGCTAGAAGTTAGATCCGTCAACAAATCGGACACGCTTTGGAACGTCAGTGTCAATCAACCCATCAGGAGTCTCAAGGGTATTTTGTTTTTGTTTAAAGATCCGCGGTCAAAAATCCGCAGCGATTTTACAATCCAAAAATAACCAAAACATCGGTGACCGTAGAAGGTAAACCCAATCAACTCTACAGTCAAGGAATGTTTCAGTATCAACACTGGAATGAAATCAACAAGTTCTTTGGAGACAGCGATACCGAAAGCGGGCGCGGAGTAGCTAAAGACTTAAATTTGACGGGTTTTGACCTCGGAGACTACCTAAAGACAAATACGGTCTGTGGCTCGATTTTAGAAGTAACGACGACAATTCCGCTCACGGATCCGGTAGGAAACTCGGAGACGGAGGAGGCATCAACATTCAATTTAACAGAGAAGCCGAAGGTCAAGGTGACCTCACGATGTACGTATTTTTAGTCATGGATGCTCAATTGAACTTGGAAGACGGAAATTTTAAATCTCTGTTAAGTTAAAATGACACAACCGCATTGCGCTTTAATCGTCGGCAAAACAAATTCGGGCAAAACCAAATGGATTTTGGATCTGTTAGAGTCAGACTATAAAAACACATTTGAGGCGATAGTCATCATTTGCCCTACCATATTTAAAAACAAAACGTACATCGAAAGAAAGTGGATTCAAGCAGATCCCGAGGTATACCTCTGCGATCCGGAATTGTACAAGATGACGCTCAACGAAGCGATCGATTTTTACAGGAAAACATTCGAAGGTGTTGCCACGTTGTTTATCGTGGACGATTGCTCTTCGGATCAAGAGATTAAATATCGTAAAAAGACGTGCGCGCTAAGCAAGATGGCATTTAGCGGAAGACACGTAAATCACAGCTGTTGGTTACTGACCCAAAAGTACAACAGCGTTTTAAAAGATTATAGAGAAAACACGGCTTGGTTGGCATTATTTTACTGCAAAGATAAAACATCGTTTGATCAAGCGTTAGACGAAAATGACGTCGTTCCCATTGAAGAACGAGATTATATAAAACGACGTTTGAGAGATGTGAAATATAGTAAATTGGTCGTATACACCGAACCTCCAGTTAGTTACGAGCTACTTGAGTAGCTAGGTGAGTAACAATTAATAGCTAGTTGAGTAACAATTAATAGCTAGGTGAGTAACAATTAATAGCTAGGTGCTCAAGTTAAATTACCTAGCTGCTTAACTAATAGGACCTAGCTTAGTAGCAACCTATTTAACAAGCTACACTTGTATTTCAATTTGTTAATCAATAAACGTCAACAAAATACATTTTGCTGTTAGTAAATGATAGCAATATTCAGTATTTGCAGTTTTGGCTATTATCATCATATCACTTAATCTATCGTTTTACACCTACGAATACCTTTGCTTTTGTAACAAAGTTGCAACAGCTACAACAAAATTAAATTCCTTTCTAATTAAATGGAGGACCTAAAACTTACTTTAACGAACGAACAAGATCACAACGCAGAACATAAAGATCGTTTGTGCGGTGTCGTAGCAGCCGGAAACTCTAGAAAGTACTTGGGAAAGGAATACACCGTTAAACATATCGAAGCTCTTGACAGTAAAGAACTCGAAAAGCTGTACCATCTGTACGAAACTAAATTTGGAAATGAAATTGTTAAAACCGTTGGTAAATACACTTTAAGTCTATTTTCGAGAGTGTTAGCTGTTGTTACACCCGTACAAGTTTTAGGATATAACGTCACTATAGATTCTGAAGAAGAACTCACCAACGACTTGAGTTCTGATCCTATTATAAGCGCGAGTATGGCTGGTATGTTGAGCGACGTTTGTTACAAGTACGGAACTTTAATATCACCCCTAGTTGCTACGATTATCACAACAAAACATTTGAAATTTAATAAACCTAATATAATAAATGGAAGATCAGAAAGCAGCGACAGCAACGCCTGCAGCTCAATCAGCAGAGACAGAGACGCCTCCACCGATAAAAACAACGTCGTCACCGACGGTAACGAGAGTGACCAAGACTAAAAATCCTAAACGAATACAGCAGGGTAAAGCTTTAGCTGAGCACAATAGACAGATGAAATTAAAATTGGCAAAAATGGACGTTACATCGGACGAAGCTACGAGCTCACCAGACTACAACTCTTGGGCGATGTGGGGGGCTATAGCGTCTATAATAGGGGTGGGGCTGCTGGTACTAAAAAGTAAGGCAACTGCGCCGGTAATACAGCCAGTGCCGGTAGTCACGCAACCCACTACACCCAGCGCCCCCAAAACGCTAGACATGGAATAAACCAGCAATTTAAAAATTGTTATATTAAAAACGATGAGTAACTTTGACACCAACGGAATAGCTAATACGATTTACCACGGAGCCGTCATATCGGGTCTTTCGATGGGATACGCCATGATAGGAGCTAAACTACTCAAAATGAAAGCGCCGGATTTAAACAAACTAAGCGTAGAAGATGCGGCTAAATTGACGGGCATTATAAGTGGAGCTCTGGCCACGCAAAATTGGTTGGTGACCCAGGGTATACTACCAGGCAGTATAATGAAAACGGTATAATTTAAATAGGTTTATTAAATAAATGGCTGAAGGAGGATTTGAAGATCCAGACTACGAAAGAACTTATGATAACAATGATGATGATGTAGAAGAGACCAATCTGGATTGGGACGATACTTTTGATACTCCTGATACACCCATCCCAACTACCGACATAGATGAGGTTTTATATCGAGGAAGGAGCATGGTCACAAGTGATCGCGTCGATGATTTTTACAAAAATTTTAACAGAGGTGACGGACCATTAGCTCCGCGATACGAACATTTTGTCGGCAATAAAGACGGGTTATTTTTCCAAGCAACTGATAAAGCCTTAGTAAGGTTAACGGATCAAAGAAAACCAGACAGATTCTTGACTCTAAGGACTATAGAGTTTAATGTAAGAAAGATGGGTTTAAACGGTAGAGATTTTATTAGAAAGGAATTAGGCTTTACGCATTACGAACGTAAGACACTCAGTGACGATCAAAGTCAACAACTGCAATCAATACAACCCGAGAGTATCCCCATGACAGAACTACCCAGAGTCACCGATGAGGTTATCGAGATTATAGACGATTTAGAACAAGACACCGGCGCTCAAACAGAAGGATTGAATTACAGAGAACTCCAGGGTTTAGACAAAACTCTTCAGACGTTGAGAGGTAACCTAGAACTTAATTTAGCGCGTCTCACAGAACTAGACCGAGAGATTGCAGCCACGAGACAAGAACTCGACGAATCTCACAGCGAGGAGGGTCGACGAGAGTTAAACGATAAATTGAGCGACTTGAACGTTGAAAGATCTGCCAGATTAGAAGCCGCAAAAGCCAACGAACGAGGGCTCAAAAGTCAGATCGCTAGAATCAAAGAAACGATTAATAAAATATTAGGCGACGACACGACTCTGGCGGAAAAGATCAGAACTCTGTTTAGAGAACAAGGTGTGACCGTAGTGAGTATTTTAGCCGCTTTGAGTTTAGCCATCAGCACGATAGTGAGTAGCATCGTCGCTAGCGTGAGAGGTGCAGGTGCCCCACCCGCGCCATCGCCAACACCTGCACCAACACCAACACCAGCACCAAAAGGCGGTATCAAAGAGTGGATTTCAAAACAACTCGCTAATTTTGCATCTGCTCTTCAAAAACTCGGAGTGAGCGCGTTGGGTGCTCTGCCGGGTATCATAGGCAGCGTACTCAGTTGGATATTTAACGCGCTGAGTAAGTCCGTATCGTGGTTGGCCGAACACGTGTGGGCTTTGTTTTTGGGTGTGGGAGCCTTGGTGTTTGCGTACCTGCAAAAACGATGGTAGTAATAGTTCTAATCAAGTTTAAACAAAAAAATAAAAGCCTTACCAGCGCAAAGTTGGTAAGGCTTATTTTTTTGTGTGATCAGAGTGTGACTTATCGCGTTGCCTCGTAAGCCAAAATACCCATACCAACGATAGCTAATATTCCTACCGTCAACGATAATTTTTCGTCTTGGTGAGTTTGTAGTTTAGTGGGCTCTTGGGTTAAAACTGTAGGTGTTGATGCTGGTGTTGGCGCTGGTGTTGGTGCTACAACATCGTTCGTCATAGGCTCTGGGGGTGTTGGTGGCGCGACGTCATCGGTGTCATCAAAAGAGTCGTCCGGTTGAGGTTGTGAGTTTAAATCTGGCACCAAACCAGTGTTCATACTCTGGGTAGCGATTTGAAGATTGTTGTTATAGCCGTCGTGCGTTCCAACCCTCAAGTTCATATCCGATGGAATTAAATACAACCCCGGTTTCACGACAAAATTTAAAGGCGTTCTGGCATACTGCAAAGAGTCTTGAAATTGATCGATACTCGTTTCCATGTCGTCTGCTGCATTGATGATATCTTCAACGATGACGTTAAATTGTCTCTGAGCGTCTAATCCCGTGCCTGGTGATAATACGCTCGTTTTTGTTTGAGCCTGCGCACCGAGTAAAGCGTACACGTAAGATCTAATTGATTCGTTGATCTTTATGATTCCCGCGGAGGTAAACGAACTCTTGGCGGGTATAAAATCTAACCAAGCCTTTTGTACCGATTCTTTTTGTTCGATGTAAATAACCGTCCAAGGAACGTAACTGCTTCCACTCTTTTTAGGACTGTCTAGACCGTGGTAGCCGCCGTAAAGAACGTTGGGTTTGTTGGGTAGTGTTTTATCATATTCACCAACCGCCACAAACTTGCCTTTATTAAAGATATATGAGGTACCTAAACCGTTAGATTTTGTGTCTCTCGTCTGTTTAAAAGACTTGTTTTGATCTATGCCAAACAACAAACAGGTATCGGTAAATGCTCTGTGATTATAACTGTTGTCTAGAGCGTTAAATGCGTCATCTCCCGGTAAAGGAGCGGCAATGTCGTACAGGATCTTTCTAACCGTAAAATATAAATGAAAGTTAAAGATGGCCCAAACGTAACGGTTGCTCGAGTTTAAAAGATCGAATCCAATACCGCAGCCCGTAGTAGCGCAGTAGATTGCAAAATTTAGCTGATTTTGATAAAACGACATGGGGTGTGATTTCCAACGATCTACATCCTCGTCCGTCTCAACGTGAGGCAATTTATAGTCCGAGGTTAAGTCGGGAAACATGGTTAAAAACCCGTTGGTATTATTAACTATGACCTCCAGTTCACTGGGTTTAGTGCTGTTTAAAAACTTTGCTTGGGGTGCAGCTTGATGTTTTAGCTCGTTTGCCTTGGCTACATTTTGATTTACTTGTCTCGTTACCTGATCGGCTATCGATTGTATCTGCTTTTAACGACTTAAAATCACTCATTATTTTAGTTTCAGTTTTAATATAAAAAGACTTTAAAATAAATGCATTCGTTTCACTTGTTTCAAAATGAGCAGACGTTTAAATTAGAAGACGTCGTAGATAATTTAAACGGTCAAAAATCTATACGCGTAATCAGGGTGTTGTTTAACGCCGGATATTTTAATATTTCCAGCGCCACGGAGATTGATTGGTTTACGCAAATAGATGGGAGACCCGCGTTTACCACGGATAAACCTCCTCATACCCGCGGAGTTTCTTTCAGATGTACACATAACAACGCCGGATAGAGATTTTATAGAGCGATTGTTACCCGATATACCATACCACTATTTATTTAACGATGAAAATGTTTTACAAAAAACTATAAACGATCTTATAAAAGCGTACGAAGACGATAGACTAGAATCCGTTTTAGAAGCAAACAAAAGAAAAAGAGCTATTATAGCTGAACGGCGAGGGTTGATTTTAGCCGCCATGAATTCAGAAATAACAAAAACTGAATTAGAACTTAATACGCTTCAATCTTTAGTAAGAATATTATTTGTTAGAGAAAGAAAAATCTTTGAAGGTGAGGAATTGGCTTTAAAGTTTATTGAAGGAGAAATGGGTGCGAGCGAGTTGAGCGAGTTGAGAGATAGTAGAGAAGCAGGAGTGATTATAAGAGGAAGTCTTATCGTGACGGGTGATGATTTCGATTTTATTCCTCCGAGTCATTTAGAGCCGTTGCCACTCGGAAGTATCGGTTCGGTCATCATACCACCGGGGTGGTACGACGTCGATTGGTTCGATTTCATTTTAAATTCTATACCCGGGGTAAGTTTTCGAGTATTTAGAGAATCTAAAAGGTGACGTTGGTGATAACCGACGTAAATCTCAAATTGCGCTTGAACAGAGAAGTATCTCGATTACTCAATTTACCCAAAGGAAGACTGGTACCCAAAGTGGTGTACACGGGGTATTACGACGTTAATCCGTTTAAATTTTTGTTTATTCGCTGCCCGCAATTAAGTACGAGTGAAAACTTTTTTAATGGTCGTCCTTCTGACATCTTGAAAATCGTACCCGTGGGTACGCACAAACCCGAGCCTGATAGAGTCGAGGATTTCAAAAAACTTAAAAACGGTATAATCGACAAACTGACATTTTCTATCAGCGGTGAAAAAGTACAGGTATTCAACAATAAGGGTGAGGGTATCATTATCGAGTTGGAGATCTTTTAATTTTAAAATCTTTTTATATTAAAAACATGAGTGTAGATGGTAAGGCGTTATACCCCGATATTTCTGGAGATGTACTCCAATTACGTAGTAACGAAGAAACAAAAGTGTTCAGACTTAAAAAGATTGAAGAGATTCGATCTTTAATCTTGAAAGAGAGAGACCACCGTGAGCGCACTTATAAAAAAATAAAGAGAATGATCGACACTATTCATTACGTAGAGATAGGATTAGAAGGATTGGGGGCTATAGCGGGGGCTGTCAGTATTCCCGCTCTCTTGGGTGTTATATCAGCCCCCATTGGATTGGTGCTAGAAGGAACGTTTATAGGCGCTTTTGGTGTAGATATTCTGCTTAGAATCACGTCTAAGCGATTATCCGCCAAGCTGAAAAAGCACGACCAGATTAAAATATTAGCAGACTCCAAACTTAACACGATTGAAGAATACGTGTCTCAAGCCATCAACGACGGAGATATATCGCACGAAGAGTTCTTATTGATTACGAGAGAGCTCGCAAAATTTAACGAGCTTAAGCAAAAATTAGAACAAAGACCAGCACAAAGCTTCAAAAAATTAAAAACGATAGAGACTTTGAAAAAGAAGTAAAAAAACGGGTAGACGAACGGCTGGAAAAAGAAAAAAATCTCTTATCGAAAAACTTACAAGTTCAAATTCTCGGTAAATAAACATTATGAAAGCGATCCGCCGAGTTATACCTCTATTTCACCTCTTAGGGCAACACCCTCGGCCCCGCCTTTATTGTAGTGGTCATCGTATCTTTTTAGGGCTTTATTAAATTGATTTTGAGTCACTTTAAATAAATCTTTAACTCGTTCTTTGTTCCATCCAACGACGTGATGATAACACGCCGCTATTAACGACCGTTTTACGCATCCGTTTCCCCTCAATGTTTTGTAATTAACGAGCTCGTTATATTTATTGATTGTTTCTTGGACATCTTCTGAGTCTTGCTCTGGACAAACAGAAAATATAAGTTTCTCCACAGTTTTTCTTTTGTTTCTTTTTAAAGTTGACCAATTGATACGATCTTCTTGCGCATTTTCTGCCGAAAAATCAAAGTAACGTGAAACTATTTCACCGCACGTTTCACAAACTAAAAAACCATTCTCGATGATTATATGATGATCGCACTGATCTGTTTTATTAGATAGCTCGAGGTTCATTTATTAAAAATGATTTATTTGTTTAAATAAAGTTTTTAAAATAGACAGAGGGAGATGCCTAGACAGAGGGAGATATGGGGTTTGTCGCCGTACCCCCCACTTATAATATAACAACTCGGAGAGAGAAGAGATATATTTGGGGAGCTAGAGGGGAGATATATTTGGGGAGGGAGACATATATATTGGGAGAGGGATCTATTTGGGGGCGGGGATCATTGGAAAGGGATGGGTACAATGGAAGGGGCAGAGACGGGGAGGGGGTAAAGTCTGGTACCCTGGCTTCTCCCCATTGGCCCTGTACTACCCCCAGACCTATGGCAAAGTCTGGAATCCCCCACTAATACCTACTACGTGGATCTCGGTATCGACCAATGCAAGCCGGCAAAAAGGGTGATATACCAATTAATAAGGATGCTTTTTTCCAAATTTTTACTACACACCATATATGGATAGGTACATTTTTAATATTCGTGAGGCTTGGAAAGTTGACATATTGCAAACGCCATGTGTTACAACTTTCAAAACTGCGCGTAGCCTGGCCTTTTTCTTTTTTTCAATTTCAACGAAAAGTACTTAAAACGGAGAGGCTGGATAGTGTTTAATCAAAATTTTGGGAACAAATCCTCTGATTGTCTTAAAGCATAGTATCATCGACCATGATCATAGAATGGCCATTCTTAAGTTTCGCTAATTGCGGTAATTGTGATACCAAGTTCATGAAAATAGGACATAACTTCGTCATGAAATGTC
Source organism: Patiria pectinifera (assembly GCA_029964075.1). Classification (NCBI taxonomy): domain Eukaryota; kingdom Metazoa; phylum Echinodermata; class Asteroidea; order Valvatida; family Asterinidae; genus Patiria; species Patiria pectinifera. The sequence continues at coordinate 54,712,848 of CM057142.1, read as the reverse complement.
CACTTTCCAACACAGGTATGCCTAAATGTTAACTTTTCTAACTAGACTGAACATTTCACGCGCAGCGTGCACGTCACTGTGCGGTAGTGGACGAATGGTGGCGCTATTTAATATAGCTTCCGTGATAAGATTCAGATCCCAGACTTCCAGAGATGTTATTGCACGTGAAATTGAATCGGTGGCAGACTAAAATTGGACAGATGAAAGACAAGATGGCAGCTTCCATGTGGAACGACACTCGAGTTTCGCCACCGCCCATTGCAAGTTGTTCCTACGATTGTTACGAAATTGAGGAAGGTAGTACACAAGATACATGTTTTATTACACGCCGTAGATCATATTTACGGCTCAACTATAGCTCTACTGAGTGAAG
>CM057142.1:54003188-54111975 GCA_029964075.1 Patiria pectinifera | reverse complement strand
AGCATAATCACCAGGGCTGGATGTTACACATCACTCCTAGAGCCTTTCCTTGATTCAGTGATGCCAAATCTTCAGATTCCAGACAGGGGTACGCTGCCAGTGTTGTCACCTGGAGACCGTGTTGAAAACACAAGCAAACACACTGAGTTAACTACACGTTCCGCAGTGCTGCATACACACCATTACACATTTGGACCCATGTACAAGGTGTTTGGTGTGCACTGTGCACTTCTGACTGCTGACTGGTTTAATCAAAGTGGGCCACTCGTTGGCACAGCAGGCGACAGGTTGTGAAGCACCCTCCCCTACAAACAGTGACAAAGTTAAATCTAGACGAAAAAGGCTATATTTCTAAACTAAGGTGAAGCTGAAGAAACCCATTATTAAAAATGGGACCAAAGAAATTTAAAGACATTAATTCAATTTTTAGATGTACATGTAATTTACCACAACTGCTGGGGTGTCACTGGGGAGTCCACCAGATAAACTTGTGTTGTTGAACAGTAGCCTGTAGAAACTTTCAGTATTACACTTGGTTTGCTACCCATTGTATGGTTCAATGGTTCATTGTCAGCCATGGAGACCTGTCTATACACGTAGGTCTTGATATGACTTGCTGGGGGGAGAAGCTTCACCACTGGTCTGACTAACAAATGGTTTCTTGCCAGTATGAACCTTGCAGTGTTTGTTAAGACCGGTTTGCCAGGTAAAAGCTTTACCACAGGTCTCACAAACGAATGGTTTCTCGCCAGTGTGAACCCTCTCATGTCTGTATAGACCAGTTTGTTGAGTAAAAGTTTTACTGCAGGTTGCACATACAAACGGTTTCTCGCCCGTGTGAATCCTGTAATGTCTGTACAGATGAGTTCGCTGAGTAAAGGTTTTACCACAGGTTGCACAAACGAATGGTTTCTCACCCGTGTGTACCCTTTCATGTTTGTGTAGATCAGCTTGCCGGGTGAAGGCTTTACCACAGGTCTCACAAACGAATGGTTTCTCACCCGTGTGTATCTTGTCATGTTTGTTGAGATCACTTTGCGAAGTAAAGGCTTTACCACAGGTTGCACAAGCGAATGGTTTTTCTCCCGTGTGTATCCTTTCATGTGCACATAGATCACTTTGCCGGGTAAAGGATTTGCCACAGGTTGCACAAGGGAACGGTTTCTCACCCGTGTGTGTCATTTTATGTTGGCGTAGGTTACTTTGTGCAGCAAAGGCTTTTCCACAGGTCTCACAAACAAATGGTTTCTCACCAGTGTGAATCCTGTAATGTCGTTGGAGACTACCTTCTGTTGCAAAGGATTTACCACAGTTTGCACAAATAAATGATTTCTCACCTGTGTGTATCCTTTCATGTGTGCTTAAATTACTTTGCCAAATAAAGGCTTTACCACAGATTTCACAAATGAATGGTTTCTTACTAGTGTGAATCCTGTTGTGCCGTCGAAGATCTCTTTGGGTAGTAAAGGCTTTATCACAGGTTGCACAAATGAATGGTTTCTCACCCATGTGCACCCTCAGGTGAGAAATCAACTCAGGTCCTTTTGTGTCCATTATTCTGAAGTGCTTACATTGATGGACGAAATTCAGCAACCATCCGTCTTTACAGAATGCTGCACACTATGAAAGCATCCTCAAGAGGGCTGGATGTTACACAACACTCCTGGAGTCTCTCCCTGATTCAGTGATGCCAAATCTTCAGATTCCGGACAGGGGTTTGCTGCAAGGGTTGTCACCTGGACTGGAGCCTGTGTTGAAATTACAAATAAACACAATAAGTTAATGACATGGACAAGTTTCAAAATGCTGGTTATTGCTACTGTACATGTACCGGTAAAATCACATTGGAGCCCATCTACATATGTACATTTGTATACTTTGTAAGGCGTGCACTTTACCGGTATGCACATCTGAGTGCTAAATGGTTTATTGAACAGATGATGTGCCATTTGTTTGCAAATTGGATGTTGTCAAATGCTTGTGGTCCCTTGATCTGCACACTTGTGCATTCCTTGAAATTTGGAGGCCATTTTGAGGGTGAAAACTGATGTTTTTGTTAAGAAATGTTGGGTTTTTGAGTCAACGGCAGAATTGTGTTGCGCGATGGCAGCACCATTGCTTGGACCCTGTAGTAATATCGTCAGACCTTGTCCGAATGTTAAAAAGGCGATAAGTTGGGTCCAAGTTACTCGGACTACGGCTGACAGTCGGGATAAATCCCCAACTGACGCATGCACATTGTATTAACGTATGACTCAACGGCTGTTTTCTGTCGCAGCTCAAATATACACCGTTTTAGACAAGTTTCCAGTCCTTTCCTCTCTCATCGCACCACATGCGGGTGCATTGCTCGCCGGGACGCGAATATACAGGTAATTGTAATGCGATCAAGCTAAATGAGTCGTTTGTCAGGAATTTTTATTTGGAGATTCAGGCCAAAATAGGACCCTTTCATCACATCACCTCATCACTTTCTTAGTGTTCAGACTTTCATAATTTTTAAAATAAAGATGGTAGCAGCATGGGTTTTTCAAATCTGTAATAAAACAATTTTTGATCAGGGTCGACAAACGACTCATTTAGCTTGATCGCATCACAATTTGGCAAGACTGAAAGAGGAAACCTTATTTTTTTTTCAAATTACAAGGACCTACTTAAAATACAATGAATTCCTAAGCAAAAACTGCAAAGCAAATTTACACCTTACTTTTGAACATTTAGTTCTTGTGCTTAAATTTTTTTTCAATAAAACTACATCTGTAATAACACAAACAGGTGGATCTGGCTTCCTATCAATTTAATTATCATATGAGAATATTCTTGTCTTTTTCACTTTAATATCCAAATTGTATAATGATTCAGTAAAAAAATGCAGTCATAACACTTTTCACCTCTTGTGCCATTAGGCCTACATTGGCAAAATTGAACAGTTGGTCAAGCTTCATGCTGTAGCTTACAGTTTTACACCTGTTAGTGCTACTAAAATCAGAAGGAAAAAAATACGAGAAAAGGCCAGGCATGGAAAAGATCCTTGCTGATCTTGTTGCTTAAGTGGGATACCAATTAAGTTCACCACAAAGACAATCCTTTGGTCTTCTTCAGACTCGGACCTCAAGTGCTGAAAACGATGCAAAATAAGATAAGGCCAACTGAACTCACTCTTTTGCCAGCTAATTTCTCTAAAACTATCATTGGGCAAAGAAAGGTTCCTCAGTATTTCATAAACAAAGTTTGAAGACTCCATTCAATTTTTAAAGGAGACTTTTCTTCAATATTTGGCAGTGGCTTGCACATGACAGGGAAGGCAAGTGATTTCAAAATTAGGCTAAAGACCAGACTTTTATATTTTCATCCATGGTCCAACTGTTTGACATGACTGACTTCTTCCTTCATTGTCATTAGTCAGGTGCCTGACTATGAACAAATGTGTAGAAACAGACCTAGTACCTGACATCCTAGATATTTCTTTTGGCACAGTCAGCTGACAGTTGATTGATGCAGTACTGAAGAGTTGTTGGACCGTGGTCGTTTCACTTTCAGATGTCTCAGTCTATTTTCTTGTATGTTTTCAGTACCTTAAGTTTTGGGACTCTCATACAGTACACAGTATAGTCAGACTCAATATTATCACTGCATCCCTATTATCGCGGCATGGGGAATTTCTCTTTTTGCATTGCCAAAACTCCTGCTAGTGGCGATTTTTATCCAGTTCACCAGGCATTAAAGGGGCACTAGGTCCTGAAATCCCCAAAAATTTCATGTTTTGGATTGTTTACTTATCCTATTTCAAAGGAAACCAAACCCAATGTCTTACTGTTCCCGAGAGAACACGAAAAAAACCCGGTTGTTTACATCGGACATGACGGAGTACGAATACGTTTTTCGGGTCGTTCTCTAGTGTACGATACACGTTGTGTGTCTCAGGATCAGCGGTGACCAATCACCAATGCAAAAAAACTGGTTTCTTCAACGTCCGCAAAAGGCGAACACTTTACTCGTACAAATGAAATCACAACTACATGTAGCATCCAAACGGCTCGAATTAATGGGGTCGCAAAAGTGGACCCCGAAATTTGTTCTCGCACATATAATACATGAATAACACAAAAACTCCCACCGTCCTTCAGTTAAATGTATTCTCCATTGACATCAGTCTGCAAACTCCACCCTTATTTGCATAATCATAAATATGCATTGGCCACTCTAAAAAAACAAAATTCGTTGATAATATCTAAAATAACAATGATTGATTGAACATTTCAGACTTTATGTGTACAAAATTTAAGAAAGATAGCACTTGCAGAACCACTAATGATGACATCTGTTGCACTATCCTGGACATTTTGGTGCAAAAAATGAATTTCACTTTTTGTTACTGTGACTGGAAAGGTGTACTGTATGATAGATTCTGAAACCACTCTTGCACACTTTAGCAGATACCGGGTACCATGAGGTCTGTAAGTTATGGGTCTGGTGTTGTCATTGACCACATCACCCGTCATGTTTGGGGTTCACGACTTAGTACGTCCCCACGCAGATTAGTTGTCAGCTATTTTTTTTAAGCAAACGAAAGAGTAGATCCCATGCAATTCTCGCCTGTTATAATACCCTGAAAATTAAAATGAATAAAATATCAATAATATCGATATAAAAAAAACCCAATACATGTATATCGGTATCGGCCAAAATACGATATCGACGGTGCCTAATTGACAATAAAACTAAAAGGCATAAAACTGTACAGTTTAGACTTAAAGAGATTTTTGATGGGTCAGAGGTTACATTTCGTTTACGAAAATAGAGGGTTTTTTTCACATGAAAAAAATTATCTCTAAGGCCAAAAAAAAAGTCTCCGGTTTCTGGTATGGAGCTTGCCCAAAAAGTGGTGTTGCGACGCGGCTTTTTTTTTTTTTACACCTGATTTTTTTTACGACAAGATAATGCCACGTAGTGAGAATTTAAATCGTGTAATGTCCGCTGCATTTGTAGACTTCCAACAAAACACTGCTATAGTGGCCCCGCGCTATGTGTAAATCAAATCGTTGTATGTCTTGACAAATTCTCCACACTAGCTGCGTGGTTGGAAGTGCATGCCGCGGCATTGCACTACACATCGGTTGCAAAATGGATCCTTCTTTTTTTTATTTAGGCCTATCATTGAAACTTTTGAACTTGAACATCGTTGCATTTATGGAATTTAAAATTGTTGAAAATACATATATGGCTATGTCGAGCGCAATTTGAGTCCCCCACGCAAGTTTAAACTTGCGCGCGCAAGTTTAAACTTGCGCGAGGGACTCCTGAAGCACGCAAATTACACCGCGCCATTTTAATTTGCGTGCGCAAGTTTAAACTTGCGCAAAGGCGATCGCAACCTTCTTTTGCGGGCGGGATTTTCATTGATGAAGAATTTTTTTTTTCAAAACACGAGTACATGGAGAAATAATGGAATATATGAATGAATAAAGAAATAAATAAAAAGGGGAATTCAATTAGCGTCAATGAAAAGAAACATTGAGATTTAGCAGTGCTTATCAGAGAAGTTGTTTAAGGGTACGTGGGGGCGGGGCCGGGGAGGGGACCGGGCAAGCAATAAACTTAAGCACACTAGCGGCGATTGCTTGGAAAGTGTACTGAAGTTGTTCAATAATGGAGACCAGCTTCAAGTTTTTTGCTTTGTAAACCTAATTGGCATTTTATTTATATTCTTGAATGTAAATAAATCATAATTTCCTAGGGCTGGTGTAACCCGCTGTTAACGTAAAAAGAATGATTATGATCCCTTCAATTGTTCAAGTTTTGACATTATAGTAATCATTTACATTATTTTTAAAATGTATGTATTCTACAATTAAAAAAGTACTTATTCTTAAAAAAATACTAATTAATTAAACAATTAATAAATTGGACGGTACAATAATTCATATTGTTTTTAGAATACTTGCATAACATTTCGAGCGCTGTGTACACTTCAAAAATGCATAATTTGAATTTTTTTTAATGAATGCATTACTAATTTAATTAATTAATTAAATTTATTACTTTAACAAATATTTTTTTATTGCAGGCTCAATAATTCATATTAAAAAATGTTTACAACTTAAAAACGCTATGCATATAAAATGGTAATTATTTTAAAAAGTAAATAAATTTGCAAATGATTTAATTAATGAATTTAATAAAATGTTTCAAAAAAGGCATTAAGGCATTGTCTCCCGAAGCTCAGTGATGCTATTAAATCGGAGAAAAAAATCTGCTTTAAAAATAATGTTACATATCTGCATGAGTTTACCAGGGAAAAATAGTTTAGCGGCTCTGTATGCGTGGCCGGGAAAATCTATGCAGTGCGCAAGTTTAAACTTGCGTGCGCAATTTAGAGCAAGGAAATGTTGCGCGCGCAAGTTTAAACTTGCGTGCGCGCAGGTTTAAACTTGTGCGCGCAAGTTTAAACTTGCGCGGGGGACTCACTTTGCACTCGACAGCTACAATCACAGTCATTCAGTCATACAATCAGACTGTGATAAATCGTTAACTTTGGCGTGTGTTTTGGGGTAAACTTCAAGTTGGCGATCGTAAACATTCGGTCCGCGTACGAGTTGGCTGGCATACGAGTTGGTTCGTCTGAGCTGGCCCGTACGAGTTGTCTTGCGTACGAGTTAGCTGGCGTACGAGTTGTCTCGCGTACGAGTAGACCAATCCGCGTACGAGTTGTCTCGCGTACGAGTTGGTTCGCGTACGAGTTGTCCTGTTTCGCAAGCGTACTATGCTAGTGGCGCAGATTTATGGAGGGTCGAACATTCAACATGCGCACGCTAAAGTCATGAAAGTAAAGTGCTAGATTTTTGCATTTTACGATAAAATGTGTCCCAAAACATACTCCAAACTACCAAAGAAGGATCAAGTACAGATCGCAAATTAATATGGTGGCGTTAACTGGTTAACTTACGATTCAGGTGGAAGGTGAAATTTCCCGTTTCTTTCCTGAGCCCACAGCGTCACAGACCAACAGGAGATCGAGAACAAAGAATGCAATGAAGACTGAAAGCACAAAACAGCGCCCTCTGCAGGCTCTTTTTTGTGCGGAAATCAGATTTATTTAAATAGACGTCCCGACTAGTTCTCTGGTAGTAGTTCCGTACAAAAAGAGCTTCTATCCCCCCTCACCCATTCAGAAATAAGTTATTTCATCAGTGTGGAGTAACCAGCGGTGGGGTGGGAGGGAGGGGAGGGTAAGGGAGTATTCAACCCCCTATATTTTATGGGTGCCTTTTTTTTAACGAGTCCCTTTTTTCACAAGGCTACTCTATCGTGCAAAAATGGCACTTTCGAAAAAAGGGCCGCCCTCGTGAAAAGGATGCTTGTGAAAGAAAGGATGCTTGTGGATAGAGGACCACCTGTGAAAAAGGGCACTCGTGAAAAAAATTTCACGAGGACTTTTTTTTTTTAAATTTCAAGAGCGTTTTTTTCCCATGAGCGCCCTTTTTTTTCACGAGTGCCATTTTTCATGGGGGCCTGTGTTTCATGGGCATCTATTTTTTTCAGGAGCGTCGTTTTTGTTTGCGTCCTTTATTGGCGAGCTGCGTTTGTATCTCACGGTGCCTGTTCTTAAGCAGCGCAAACGTCGGCAGTTCTGCCGCCATGAAAATTTAAGGGGCATCTAGGCCCTATTATTCGAATTATCAGAACAAATTTTCAAGAGCGCCCTTTTTTTCACCAGTGACCTTTTCTTTGTCTTGTCTTCACGAGGGCACTTTTTGATTTGAGAAGGATGCAAACTGCTGAAGCTCGAAACCGGTGAAGCTGAGAAGGATGCAAGTCGCCTGAGGGATGCTGGATGATCACTGGAGCGTGTCAGTAGGGAAAGGAGCTGAGGGTATACATGTAGTTCGAACAGTCGGCTGGAACCTCCATGGGATCTCCTATATCCCCGGTTCTGGCTGACTTGTTCATACATGGAACTTGAAGAATTTGAACAGAACGCCATCGCCACAGCAGATCACCAACCCAAGTTTTGGCTCCCGGTACGTGGACGACACCTTCGTCATCTGGCAGCACGGACATGACAACCTCTAGTCTTCTTGTAACACCTCATCAACAAGCTTCACAGCAGCATCCAGTTCACCTGGAACAAGAAAGAGATGGCAACATTCCTTTTGTTGACGTTGGTGTCCAGAAAGCCGGACGGAACCACCCATACTCACAAAAGAGTTATGGTGTCACCGCTTATCTTACTAAGACAAACTTTGTCTTTGTATCTGCAAACCTTCAAATCTAAAGTCGCATTCTGACGGCAGAACACTTGCTATAGGCTCGATGAATGTCACTGCGGATAGAACTATCGGGTGAAACGGCTACTAAACACACTGATATTTTTGCGGCAGGATTATGAACAGACTACAAGTTTCTCCCCAGACTCGACTGAGGACCTGTTTGCAACTCGACTCAACACTCAACTCCAGATGTTCGTGTCATGGCAACCAGACCCCAAAGCGGACAGTAGACGCTCTATAACTGGAGGGAGATAAAGGGTTATAAAATTATGCCTTTCCTCCCTTTGCTCTTCTGCCATGTTTAAGCAATATCAGAGAGGAACGGGCCACGATTGTGATCATCGCCCTCGTCTGGTATACACAGATCTGGTAGTACTTCTGGAGATTGCCCTTCAAAATTCCACCATTCTACCAAAGAGGAAGAGACTGCCTCACAATTATTAAACACTAACACATTATGCGGACTAGTGCAACTATACTCGTACACATACATCGGATTAATGAAATAATTTTGTGGCGGTCATTAGTTTGGTGAAAACTGTAAAGACCAAGACATTTTTTTAGGGTACACATTCTTTTTGGAATAAACTCAAAGGATTCATTGAATTAGCACTCCCGAAATTTTTTTTTAAAGTGACCGCTGATGATAAGGACTAGCTGCGCTTAAGCAAGCCCGACTAAAATATAGAACGCATCAGCTGCATCAGCAGTACTACGGCAGGTAAATCTTCGCGTCGTATACGTTTTAGTCCTCGCGCAACTTCGATGTGATACTAGCAAACGTAAACAAACAAGGAGACCTACATTGCCCCCGGAACGAAAAATAACACATAAAATGAAATTCGCTTTCACAAATCTCGTGATTTTTCATCAATATTATTCTTTTTAAGAATACCAAGAAACTTTCCAACATGAATGTTTTTTTTTCGGAGTGGTTACAGTTTAAAATCATTCTGCCACCAGTAACCTATACTTTCAGGTTGCCGGCGGGGGAGGTATACCCCAATCTCTCTATATACGCCACATTGCAATTTTCATAACATAATTACATAGGGATCGTTTTATGAAGTTGGAACATGCTTGTAAGATTTTAACACATTGAGATTAGGTTCACGGTGCATGTTACTCGATCTGAGCATAAAATACAGCCTAAGTTTCCTATCGCTAAGTTTTTGTTGCACCAGTTCCCCAAATTAATTAGCTAAGAATTATATACATTTCACTGATAACACATTCGGAAATTCAATTCGAATTCTGAGTACTGTCAAAAGAAAATGAATTTCACAAAATGTCATCGACAAAATGGGGGACCGCCAACATATATCTCACTTGGTAGAGCACCGTGTTCCCGGGCGGGAGGTCACAGGCTCCAACCCCGCTCCAGTCAATCCTCAGCTTTCAATTATTATCATGCATCTTTGTGAGCAAATAACACAGTCTTGCGGCAATAAATAAAGCTGCAGGAGTAAAAGCTAGAGGACAGTCCATGCACATGTAATTTACTTCGCGCAATTTCGTGATAGACTAATTATAATTCGTATAGTTTTATTAACCAGCACTTAATGGATTAAAGATCGAATTGATAACAATGACGATTTTTTCGAGGAGATGGACATTTTGAAAATGTTGGAATTCAAATTTCAGACACCGTCCGCCAAATTGGAGCAGACTTGTTGCCGTAATAATTGCGGGTACCACGAGGTATAGTGTCTTAACAATTAAAGTGAATATAATTATATTTAGTCAGTCAAATATGTATTAAGTGAACAGTACACTTCAAATAGCCTGACAAAAAACAACATATCACGACAAAGGCTGTTCAAGTCTTTACGAGGGCCCGTTGTACCCTCAACCGTTCGTTTCTCTCAACGGTGATCTTGTGACTGTATAATGCCTGTTATGATAATATGCATTGTCGCTTCGAGGCTTTGGAATGAAATATAATCCAATAATAGACCTGTTGGTCAAAGGTCGAGTTCAAGTGTGTTAGTCTGGCAAAACACAGTCAGCATACACGGTGAATAACTCTTTGCGATTGGGATTTTATATACTAGAGCTAGTAACTGCATGAGATTGGAGATCAATCGGACTTCACCAATTCTATGCTTTTAACGATAGTTGCAAATGTCTATACGCTTCGTTTGACCTATCAAGTTGGAGGAACAAATCCTTGACAAAATGATGGCGCTGCCTGCGTGGTTTGACGGTTGGAATTTTACTACAGTCGTTTGGACGGTAGTTCCTGGTAGGTTGGAAAAAAGAGTACTTTGGTAGGCTTGGAAATTTGTATTGAAAGGTTTCAATGAAGATATGATTTAGTGGACAACTTCTTGAACAAGAAAAACACCCACTTTGCAATGGAAATTGTATGAAAAATATATAATCATCTGGGAAACTTGACACTTGAAAGTAACAGTGTTTCTACTCATAAAAACATAGGAAATTGTGTTCGAAAAACCCGGCACTGCAAATTAAATTCTCTTCGTTAAAATTAATAAGCACTTGATTTGTATTTGTAGTTAGTGTGGCTGTCTTGTGGCTTCTGAGGCGGTACCTGGCAGGAGGATGGTGTTATAACAAGGCTCGTCTGGACGGCAAGACGGTCCTCATCACGGGAGCAAACACCGGCATAGGCAAGGAGACGGCTAGAGATCTTGCAAGGAGAGGTACGGTGTTACTTCGAGTGCACATGGCGTAGCCTATCCACGCTTTTGGTTCGCAATTCAAGGGACAAATAAATGTGTATTTCTGAAAAGTGGTCTGAAGTTTTTTGTTCGTTAAAATTGATGAAAGTGGAAGAAGTTCTTTCTATACTGGTGATGCGGCTGTTGGTGCTATTTTGATGTCGTACCTGTGGTATACCACTACAGAACAGTGTGAATTGTGAAAGGACGCACTGCAATGTTTTGGATTTAAAAAAATAGGTACCTACATATCGATTTACTAATGACATTTATATGCAAGATCCTCCGTTTCCGGGACGAAAAAAAGTCATTAACCGTATAATTACACCCTCTCTGAGTGATTCCCCTTTGCTATTTCCCAGGATTGCAGATTGCCCATGTTGCTTATCGTGACTTTGTTCGTTATTACCGCCTACAAGTAGTATATGGCTGAAAGACCAATGGAAACCATCATAGGATGGGATAGCTCAGTTGGTACAGAGCACTGGTACGGTAAGACCGGTGGTCGCAGGTTCAAACCCCACTAGCGCTCCAGTGAATGTCTTTATTCAGTTTTATAATCAGTATGCATCTAGTCAGTTTATGCGGTTTATTTTTGAAACCATTTGAAAAAAGACCACCAAAGTTTAGTTTGATTTCGGATATGCCTGGCTTAATTTTGGACTTTCCACCAGGTGCTCGTGTGATTCTAGCGTGTCGTGATCTAGCCAAGGCGGAAGCAGCCATGACAGACATCCGTGAAGACACTGGTAACAGCAATTTGGCGGTAGTCAAACTAGACTTGGCTTCCCTGGCTTCGGTAAGAGAATGTGCAGAGAAGATCAAAAGAGAAGAATCCAGGCTGGATATTCTCATCAATAATGCAGGTACCGGTAATCTTGGGACTGTTGTTTGCTTAGAACGGAATAATACAAGAGCTACCGGTCATGCTGGTGTTAATTAATGTGAATGTTAGTAGACATGGAACGCAATCTGATAACCAGATATTGAAACCAGATGACAGTATGATTATATTTCATTTCGTTTGCAGAAAACAAGTAGTAATTCCTTCGCAGCACTTCAGCTTTATATTAATTCTTTGAAGCACTTTAGTTCAGTTCAGACCCCATCACCCACTTCATCATTCTCGTATAAGTCTTAAAGTTAAATTATGTTCTCAACAATGCATGGTCTTTGTTTTTTCAGGGCACATTCTTAAAAAGGTCATCAATCAAGGCAGATTTAGATATCTCTGCTGATTACTACATTGATGTGTCTTTAATTATTTTCCAATCCTTAAATATGTGATTGCTTTAATCAAGGTATCATGATGTGTCCCGAGTGGCAGACAGAAGACGGGTTTGAGATGCAGTTTGGTGTCAATCATCTGGGTCACTTCCTTCTGACTAACCTCCTGTTGGATCTCATCAAGTCCTCCACCCCAGCTCGCATCATCAACGTCTCCTCTATGGGTCACGCCTATGGCAAGATGAACTGGGAGGACATCCACATGAAGAAAGGATACAACGGCGGCAAGGCCTATTGTCAGAGCAAGCTGGCCAACATCTTATTCACGCGGGAACTGAGTAGACGAATGAAACGCAAATGTACGTAAGAACGAATTTCTTAAAGTGTTTCTCTTCCTTTTGCCACCGACAAACCTAACCCAACATGCCTCTGTTTTCCAGAGAGAGAGAGAGAGAAATACTGTGTGGACGTGGGCAAGTCCACACAACGTCGCTGCTACCGGATTTAATATGTGGACCTCTTTTGTTAGGAAGTCCACACAGTCAATAAAAATGGGTTATTTATGGGAAGAGATTTTGTCATTTCTTATCAAACTCATGGGTTCTAGTCATCCTCCTTTTTTGACACACAGGTACCGGGGTCTCTGTCAATGCCGTACATCCAGGCTCTGTGGACACAGAGCTTGGCCGATATCTTCAGAGTCAAGGCGGACTGATATTGATCTTTCTGAAAGTCTTTTACCCGTTCTTTAAATTGGTCGTGAAGAACGCCGTGCAAGGCGCACAGACGACTATCTACTGTGCTGTAACCCTGGAGCTCATGCACTTCTCCGGTTTCTACTTCAGGTATGATGAATGAAAGGGATTGGGGAATAATACCATCTGTGATTATAGCAGGGGCGTGGTCCCAATGGGCGTCGCTTGGATTTTTCTAGGAGGGGCATAGGACAGCAGTTGACAAAACATCCGTTCATTGCGAGCGGGGGATCCGAGGGAGCCCTGCACTGTAAAAAAATGTCGGGTAAAACACTGTTGGGCAATGTAATTTTACCCAACATGGGTTTAAAATAACTTCATTGTGGGTTGATTTGGATAAAAATTGTCAACCATGCCCAATTGGGATGAATTTGCCAAAGAGTTTAACCTGTTGATATGTTGACCAACATTGGTCCACATATAAACGCATTTTGCCCAACGTTTTTACAGTGTGGGATCTCGACCAGAAAACAATTTGGAACAAAATACCATACACAAAATGGGCAACTCATGCATATTATTCGATCTGAATTTCCAAAGGGAGAATGTACCCCCAAGATAATCCCTCTCGACACCCATGTTTGCCCCTAGTGACCACTCTTCACCCCTTCCGTCCTTGAGGTTAATACATTACTACCAAGTTTTGTTCATGACGAATTTGAATACCCGTATATATCGACAACTCACCCACAGTCTTAAACAGTTTCTTTCTCCCCCTCTCTCTCTCTCTCTCCCTGCGGCGTTTTCATGCCAAGAAAAAAATTGGACAGAGGCGACCCGCACGTCTTACAAACCGGGATAATATTATACAAATAATGAATGTCTGTGAGTGCATTGGTAAGGGGAAAAATGTCATTAGCTATATAGGGGATGTATGGAATGTTCCATTCCACAAGGTGAAGTCGAGTTGAATGGAAAATTTCCATCCGTCACAGAATGAAATTATTCTTTCCCTTGCACGAATGTGAAACTTCAGTATTTGTTTTAAACAACACCTGAAAACAATCCTCGTCATCTGATTTGTCAGAGCCACCAATCGCGTGACCGTGGAATACAACTTCTATTTTTGCTGTGAAGTCGGACCGTGGGTTGGGACTAATTATTCAATGACATGTGACCAACAACCCACCAATCAGATGACGTAGATTTATTCAGGCATTGTATTATTTACCATAACACCCCTCTCTCCATCTTAATTCCCGACAGTGACTGCGCCCAGAAGACGCCAGCTCCTCAGGCCATGGATGATGATGCAGCGAGGAGATTGTGGGACATGAGTGCCAAGATGGTCGGTCTAGAAGAAAAGTAAAACGACTACTCTGACTACTCTGACATGACAGTACAGTATAGTACAGTAAGCCGTTATACGGATAAAAAAAAACATGACCAAAGACAAGCAGAATCCTAACCGTTTCCGAAAACGTCCGAAGTTTACCGAATACATTCGGTAAGTACTTGGATATGTTCGCAATAGCTTGAGTATTTCTGGTCTTAGGGTTAACTATTTTTTTTTTACCAACTAAATACCGGTCATGCTTGTTATCATTTGAAAATTTTGATTTCATAAATTCATTGTTTGCATTAAAAAATTATTAATTGCGGGCGTATCTGTGGTACATGTCCAATGTAGACGCTATGCCCCAAATGCGCTCATACGAGGGGCGGGTCCTTGCTAAGTCATGCTGGTTACCTGACCTACGATTTGTAAGAATAGTCAGAGTCTTTTGGTCTGGGATCCAGACTGTAGGAAGATGGTAAAATTGCTTCGCTAGAAATTGCACGTTGTTACTGATTTTAAGCTGATATTGATGTGCTGATTTTAAGCTGATATTGATGTGTCTCATGGAAGGAGGGATTTTGTTTGCAGAATTCCTTGCCATCCTCCTAGCCCTCTGTGTATTTCAAACTGAAGATCGGTTTTGATAAAACAACTTTCCTGGATACACTCCTTTCATCTATTTGTGTATTAAGTGCCTCACTTACATAACACGATTATATAATACGGTCCTCCTCATATTCACAACTTTTTATAAGGCTTGCATCATTATAAATTTACACACGCGCAGGCAATTTTGGCGGTACTAAAGAATTACATGTGGTTTTCATTTCAAACTTATGTTCGGTTCATGTTATTCGAAAAACAAATCAGCAGCCATGTTTAATTTTTTTGGAAGCTCTGTTCTATTTTGGATGAACACTTAAGATTTGTATTTAATGATGTACAGAAACATATTAATTTAATATATTATGTAACATTTTGAATTTCATTTGATTTTATATTGTGTCATAAATTAAGCATATTTCTTCGGGCAATTTCGCTTCTTAAAAAGCCTTGGGGAACAATTATATCCAGTTTTTGATGATATAAGAATCAGCGGCGGCGGAACGGTTTTTTAAGCTTGGACAGCACTAAAAAGTGGCACTTGCTCAGTAAATCTTCCGTCGGTGCAGCAGCGTATCCAGCATTTGTTTTACATTTTTGTTGGGCACCGCATCCTTGCCGAAATGTCAACACGATTTTTTCACCGGACACTGTCTTGGCCTCCATAAGAATGGAGGAAATTAGCGCATGCTTACTTATTTGAAATTCTCAGACTAGGGAAATGGGGGGGCCAGCGTGCCACGATCGAGGTTATGATTTTTACCACTGTAAAGAACTTTACTGCACAAGTAATAAATGAATGTCTTTGTTGAATTGTGATCTACTTGACCGACTTGTGTGGACTGTACTTGTGAGGATTGATAAAAATGATTTGAACTTGCAACGGGCACTGACTGAGTCATAGCAAACAGACGTTAAAATAGCAACTGGCCCGGCCATGACATACAAATCAAACTTAGTAGTCTTGGATAATATAATCTCAATAAAATTTTGCATAGTTGTCACGATGATATGGCATTTCACGCATAAAATTCGGCGTCCTATCTGATATCTGTTAAAACTGTATACTTTATCGTCCACGTGAAGGCTGTAGCAGATACGTTCAGTCCAAAGGTCGAAAGTACTGTATTTTAGGAATAAGGGAGTTGGATTCGTGGCTTCGACACCAGATAATAAAGGTAAGATGTTCAATATCGAAAAAAAATTTCATAGCGCTATCCCATGATTGAATACATCAGTAATTATACATTAGAATAGACTCGAATTTTAGTTGTCGATTTCTAGAAGGTCCTTTATTTTCGACAGATATTTGTTGAAGCTATTCGATGATATAACTTTGGTTCGGCGACGTGAGCGGACAATCAGACCGGAGCCCAGGCAGGACTAGCCTAATTACTGGAAGCTATTATGCTGAAAATTATGCTTAGCATATATAAGTAATGTACTTTGCACAGATCAGCTGATGATAATAGTAATGTACACTGCACGGATTTTGGCTAAAGCAAAAACTAACATGATTGTGTTAAGCAAACTTCAGTGCTTAGTCTGAGTCCCTTGTCATAATAATCCATTTATTTTGTTGCACTGAGAGACGACCTCTCATTGGACTGGAAACTGCTCTATTGTACCGGTGTCACATGATAATCCGACTCCTATGAAATCGGACCCCTATTTCCCTATTATTGGTTGATCCCTCGCACGTGACAGGTCACTCTCCCGAGACGATCCTAAAAATAGCATAGTATTGTACTCACGCGTGCGTAGTACTACCAATGAGTCCACATTTCATGGAGTCGGATATTCACGCTACACCGGCACCGATCCTTAATCCAGCCCAATAATAACACGTTTAAATCATGCTAGATCAATGTATTGACTCGACAGACACAGTGTATGGAAATCAGTGGTGACATCCCATATCCCTCCTATGTTATATAGTTCATAGCCTGCCGCTGCTACAGATGACACCATCATGCTTGGTATTAATCCCATTGCTGTATCGGTAGTTCTTGGTAAGTCACGATTTAACCTTGTTTCTACCTTAACCTTGTTTCTTCTTCTATAAATAGAGTCATGATATTTTGTAGTATGTTTGAGGGCGACATTTAACCATCAATACTGCAGTTGCTCGTGTAATTGGACGATGCGGTGTCTGAGATCCTGAGAATCTGTTTGGAATTAATGCTACCAATTCTAACAGGGAGAAAAGGGCATTATATCGCGCGAGTTTGAATCCTGTCAACTCTATTCGAACAGTTAAGCTTACATCAGAAGCTCACATAAAACTACACAATCAAATATCGCCTAGTCGTAAGCTAAGGAGGCTTTTGTCGGCAGTTCACGCGATTTAAGAACTCGAAATCCATTAGTTTCTACCAGGCACATTTTATAAGCACTCTAGAAGAGTCCACATCTTTCGTATAAGGCCTACTCATAACTAAAAGTTGTTGCCGCTGCGCCTCACTGAAAACCCTCTAAAAAAATCCCGAAATTTAAATATCAAAATAAAGCTTTTCGCAAATCTTGCAAGTTTAAAATCAGATGCAGTTTTCAGTCATTTTGCGCTTGCGTCACACTATTGATTTTCATCGTACAAATGTAAATATCGCACGCAGCTTTTGGAACCATGCAGCGTCATGCGTGGTGAAGCAAAATTGGACAACTTGACATAATCATGTTCTTGCTATCCAAATTGACAACTGCAATTACTGCAGCACATCATAGCCTTTACATTACGTCTATGGTGTTCTGTTGCGCAAATGGTTTGGAGGATTAGGCAGCCTCTAGCTGTAAAAGTATTGTGCATGTAACAATGGGTTGCAAGGTTGTGCGAATTTGAACCACGGTCTGGGATCTTAAGTCCTGAAAATCCAGGAACAGTGCGGTTGGTCTTCTTGCAAAGGCATTTTGTTGAACGGGGACTGAAACATCGAATGTCTCAAGGTAGTAGGTCAGTGCCCGAAATTAGGTTTAATAGAGTTGCGCGGTCCTCTGCGTGCTTCACTGCAACCCTCTGCACCGTAATATGTCCAAGGGCGGATCCAGGGGGGGGGGGGCCAAAGGGGGCCATGGCCCCTCCCCCCCAAAACGAAACCAATTTTTTTTTTTTTTATGTGACATTGCACTAAAGGCAGGCAATGAGTACACCACCATCTTACCTCAAAAAAACATTGGTTAAAGTGGTCAGAAATGGCCTCAGATCGCACCACAGAGCATCTAGAATCCAAAAAAATTTCGGGGCCCTTAAGCGGGCCCCGAACCCCACGCCGTAATTTTTTTGACCCACTTTTTGGGGGGACCAAAATTTTTTTGGGCCCCCCAAAAATTGTGTTCTGGATCCGCCCTTGAATATGTCGTATCTTAAAGAGCATGGCCCCCTTCCCACACACCTCATATGTGTTGTGAATGACCATTTTATTAATAAAATCCCATTTCCCCTTCCACAAAATTATACCCTACCCCTGCAAATTGGAGCACCGTTAAGCAAATGTCCTCATCATTTTGCCAGCACTTAGACTACTACCTTACGAATCTGATCCTAATCTTGGTTTCTGTTCATCAGTGAGTGCGACACTGCTATGGCTTCTGAGGCGGTACCTGGCAGGAGGATGGTGCTATAGCAAGGCTCGGCTGGACGGTAAGACGGTCCTCATCACGGGAGCAAACACCGGCATAGGCAAGGAGACGGCTAGAGATCTTGCTAGGAGAGGTAGGCTGTATAGTGCATGTCCAAATTTCTTCCTACCTCGATAATCACTTGATTACCGGAAAAGACTCTATGGTTCATGCATAGCGCATCCCAAGCACCTAGTTTGGGAAATCCCAACTCAATTTTGAATTCGTCAGTACTGTCGAATTGCCGATGAACGTTAGAGATGAGATTTCCAGAGCTACCATGAACTGTTGGCATTGTTCAAAAGAATGAAAATCTTACAATTTTCGATTACTGCAAAAACGCATCATCCAAACAGAGGATTATGCATTGCAGTATAACACATTTGCGAAGAACAATATTATTTTGAGGTCTGCTGTTTCGAGATAATTCCCCCTTCCCCTGAATTAATCCAATTTCTTGAACCGTTTCTTAAGTGTGGTATAGGGATAATTGTGCTATAGGTACGCACTTAGAGAACTTCAGTCCAGTTTTCAAGGGTGCCCTCAGTGAGGGGCTCATTTTCTCATTTTAAGGGGTTCCAAAATCCAGAGCAAGGGGTATAAAGGGGTAGGGTGTGCCATGCCCCCATTAGTTATACGGTACTGAATTCTTTGCCGAGATAGCATGATATCTCAAAAAATCATTGGTCCAGTAAGGACTCGACTATAAGTATGTTTAGCATACAAAACGGAACGCAACATTACTCCTTCTGAAAGCTCTTCTGGAATATTTTCAAGCCTGTCTTTTCTTGACTTCACAAGGTGCTCGTGTGATTCTAGCGTGTCGTGATCTAGCCAAGGCAGAAGTAGCCATGGCAGACATCCGTAAAGACACTGGTAACAGCAATTTGGCGGTAGTAAAACTAGACTTGGCTTGCCTGGCCTCGGTCAGGGAATGTGCAGAGCAGATCAAAAGAGAGGAATCCAGGCTGGATATTCTCATCAATAATGCAGGTAAAAGTCTGTGAAATTAATAAAAGATTATAAAATATTTAGCCAATACCTGCATCAACATGATATTTACCATTTCACAATATCGGTAAAATTTGCTTTCATTGAGCTATTTACGAATGTAAACGTTAATTTTAGCTGCTTTTAGTAAAAATTAATAATTAATTTTGTCTTTGTGTTTGTTTGTTTGTTGTTTGTTATAGTGTTACATAATGGTTGTCAGTCAAAGAACAAAATGCAAAGTCCAACTGTTGCAATAAAGCTACTGATCCGATTTTAAGTTGGTTTACAAGACGTCACTAATTGTACAAGTTACTGAACCAGAAAATTCATATGTCGAAAGTTTAAGTATCGCGGGTAACAAGTCAGCAGATCGCATGACCCATCCAGCAGAGAGATAAAAGATAAACTAAGTTCATGTCCAACACCATGTGATATGATAACACGTTGTCATTATGGCCCCTGGTTGAATTGATTTGATTTTTCAGGTATCATGATGTGCCCTGAGTGGCAGACAGAAGACGGGTTTGAGATGCAGTTTGGTGTCAATCATCTGGGTCACTTCCTTCTGACTAACCTCCTGTTGGATCTCATCAAGTCCTCCACCCCAGCTCGCATCATCAACGTCTCCTCTCTGGCTCACGCCTACGGCAAGATGAACTGGGAGGACATTCAATTGAGGAAAGGCTATGACAAGAGAGACGCTTACAGACAGAGCAAACTGGCTAATGTTCTCTTTACGCGAGAACTCAGCAGACGATTGAGGAAGATAGGTGTGGATTCTTTTGCAAAATTATGCTGAAACATGAGAGGCTGGCCTTGTTCAATTTTGCTACTCAGAATAATGAGTTTTTGATGTAACCGTTTAGATACGGAGGAGCCACACTGGATAGTTCAGTCTCGCTCTGTTATTCGATAATATAGAAATTAAGTTTTTGTCCTCTAACAGGTAACCAATGCCACGATACTTTGGAACGCCATAGCTGCCTTCAGTAGTTCTTTCCATTCCAAAAATGTTTCTTTTCATTCGGCAAATTCATCATTCATTTCGGCATAAGTACTTCGCTTCGGCAAATTCATCATTCCTTTCGGCAAATTCATCACTCCCTTCAGGAAACTCGTTATTCCAGTTTACAAAAGCATCATTCGGCAAAAAGAAATGATATACATGTTTTCGCCAAAATGGAATGATAAATCTGCCGAATGGAATGATGACTTTGCCGAAAAGAATGATGAGTCTGACGAAGAAAGTGATCTGAATTATTGGAGGTAGCTTTTGCGCTCCATACAGTAACTTTAGCAGGAAATGTGTACTTTGAGCAATCTGTTAACAAATGTTAATGAGTAATTAAATTTAAAACATAATCATGTAAGCTTATCAGTGACGTATCTATGGGCATTATCAAGGGGTCATGCCCTCATGCGCGGCCATACCTCTTGTGCCTCCCGCTGAGAATTGAAGAATTGTTCTCAGATTGAACTGGCCCAATGAGTTCCCCCTCTAGAAAAGTTTCCCCCTCTAGAAAAGGTTCCCCCTCTAGAAAAGGTTCCCGCTATAGAAAAGGTTTCCCCAAAAATCCCATGCGAAGTGTAGCCACGCCCTGCATTTCTTGTGTTTGCGTGACGAGTATTTCGACAGGAATGAATGAGATTTGGGCGACCAAATCAAGACCTCCATCTTCGTGTTTTCAATTTAAACAGTCTCTTTGTGACGGCAGCTGTCATTTTGTCTCCGCATCACCTGTTCGTCAAACTTCAGTTCTGACTCCCTTTGTTACTTTTTAGTCTCAGGTGTTACAGTCAACGCAGTTCATCCGGGTGTCGTAGCAACGGATCTGGCTCGCCACGTGATGAAACCTGGTAGTCTGGCATCCCGTCTTACCAACCTGATACGCTATACCCCGCTCATATGGATGTTCAAGAATCCTGTACAAGGGGCACAGACTACTATACATTGCGCAGTCACCCCAGAACTATTGAATATTTCTGGTCAGTACTTCAGGTATGTGCCGTAATATTTCACAAATTGTCTAAGAAAATAATTCAAGTCGTATCACAGATTATGCCAAACTGAACAATAGGTGCCACGTTCGTAATAATTTTGTCACGTTGCTTGCTAGCTAGAAATATAATACATTAAATATACTTACGGAGAGTTTGATAAAAAAGAGACGTTGTTCTTCTGTTGTTGTCATTTTTATATATCTTGATATTTTTGAATCTTGAATAGATTCTCTAGCTTATTGAACTGCTACGAAACAAAACAAGGCAGTTTTGACCACAAAACGCAACCTTTTAAATAACGACCGAAAAATTACTCTTCTTTTCCCGCCTTCCAGTGACTGCACCCCAAAGGAGCCTTCCCAGCATGCATTGGATGATGACGCAGCACGCAGATTGTGGGACATGAGTGTCGAAATGGTCGGCTTGAATCACAACTAGATATCGTCTTTGTGATGTTAATGAATGTTTTGGTGCTGTCCATACTGAATAAACTCCTGCTTTTCTGTACGCGAAGTAACTTTTCTTCTCGTGTTTGTCTGTGTGTCTTAAATAATCACTTTTGCAATCTTGAAACTTAAAAACCAATAACACAATAGTATTCAATACAAGACATAGATATTTTTGACATCATCGAACTAATCATATCACATTTTATGCTCTTTTGGTCAACTAGGTGTTTTTTTTTCTTTACTAACTGTGAATCGGATTCGGAATGAAACTATGACAGTGCATCCACTTCCCGGTAGATAGCGGGCGGGAATGAGCTTGGTGTTTGTACTATTTAAGGAACCCCATCCTCGGAGACAGTGGAAGCAAACTAGTCCATTCAACCCCTGCATTGGTTTTCAAATGCGAAGAAAATCTGTGGGATGATAATTAGCTGTTTCGGTGACACACCGAAACAGCTCTTGTTTTCGTTAAGATTTTTTTTTCTTTTTAGCTGTTTCGGTGACACACCGAAACAGCTCTTGTTTTCGTTAAGATTTTTTTTTTTCTTTTTTTTTTTCTTTTTCTTTTTCTTTTTTAGCTGTTTCGGTGACTCACCGAAACAGCTCTTGTTTTCGTTAAGATTTTTTTTTTTTTTTTTTTTTTTTCTCCTTTTTCAGACTTTTTCTCCATAGGTTTAACACACGTTTCTTCCACCAGTCCACTTTGCCACTTTTTCAAATCCGATTAATTTCAGACTTGGTACATACTTAGACCACCACCCACAGATGGTCCTAGAAGAAATTCGTGATCGTGACGTCATCAGGTGTCAGGTTACGTTACATTAAAGATGCATTTTTCCCCATATGTTTTGTACACGTTTTAAAACACTCCAGTTCGGCATCTTCGTAAATCCGATTGACTTTAAATTTAATTCATACTTAGACCACCACCCACAGATGGTCCTAGACGAAATTCGTGATCGTGACGTCATCAGGTGTCCGGTTACGTCACATTAAAGATGTATTTTTCCCCATATGCTTTGTACACGTTTTAAAACACTCCAGTTTGGCATCTTCGTAAATCCGATCGACTTTAAACTTAATTCAGACTTGGACCACCGCCCACAGATGGTCCTAGACGAAATTTGTGATCGTGACGTCATCAGGTGTCTGGTTACGTCACATTAAAGATGCATTTTTCCCCATATGCTTTGTACACGTTTTAAAACACTCCAGTTTGGCATCTTCGTAAATCCGATCGACTTTAAACTTAATTCAGACTTGGACCACCACCCACAGATGGTTCTAGAAGAAATTTGTGATCCTGACGTCATCTGGTGTCTGGTTACGTCACATTAAAGATGCATTTTTCCCCATAGGGTTTGTACACGTTATAAAACACTCCACTTTGGCACTTTTGTAAATCCTATCGACGTCAGAATTAGTACACACTTAGACTACCACATACAGATGGTCCTAGAAGAAATTTGTGATCGTGACGTCATCAGGTGTTGGGTTACGTCACATTAAAGATGCATTTTTCCCCATAGGGTTTGTACACGTTTTAAAACATTCTACTTTGGCACTTTTGTAAATCCGATCGACGTTAGACTTGGTACACACTTAGACTACCACCTACAGATGGTCCTAGAAGAAATTCGTGATCGTGACATCATCAGGTGTAAGGTTACTTCACATAAAAGATGCATTTTTCCCCATAGGGTTTGTACACGTTTTTCTTCAAATCATACTTTGGCACTATATGTCTGATTGACTTTTCACTTGGCAGATGACATTCGAAATGACTTCATCAAGTGTTCATCACGTGCACAGAGTATTTCAAATATCCGAAACAGCTTGTGTTTGTCCACAAACACATTTCTAGTTTTTTTTCTTCTCCTTTTTCAGACTTTTTCTCCATAGGTTTAACACACGTTTCTTCCACCAATCGACTTTGCCACTTTTTTAAATCCGATTGATTTTAGACTTGGTACATACTTAAACCACCACCCACAAATGGTCCTAGAAGAAATTTGTGATCGTGACGTCATCAGGTGTCAGGTTACGTCACATTAAAGATGCATTTTTCCCCATATGTTTTGTACACGTTTTAAAACACTCCACTTTGGCATCTTCGTAAATCCGATCGACTTTAAACTTAATTCATACTTAGACCACCACCCACAGATGGACAGATGGTCCTAGACAAAATTCGTGATCGTGACGTCACCAAGAGCCAGGTTACGTCACATTAAAGATGTATTTTGCCCCATAGGGTTTGTACACGTTTTAAACGCTCCATTTCGGCACTTTCGTAAATCCGATCGACGTTACACTTTGTACACACTTAGACCACCACCCACAGATGGTCCTTGAAGAAATTTGTGATCGTGACGTCATCAGGTGTCACGTTACTTCACATTAAAGATGCACATTTTTCTCATAGGTTATGTACACGTTTTTAAACGCTCCACTTCGGCACTTTCGTAAATTTGATCGACTTAATACTTGGTACACACTTAGACCACTACCCATAGATGGTCCTAGAAGAAATTCGTCATCGTGGAGTCATGAGGTGTCAGGTTTCATCACATTAAAGATGCATTGTTTCCCTATTGGTTTTGTACACGTTTTTCTTCAAACTGAACTTCGGAAGCACAAGTCTGATTGGGTTAAAACTTGGTATGCAAATTGACATATTGATAGTGACGTCACTGATTGTTCATTACGTGCACAGAGTATTTTAAATATCCGAAACAGCTTGTGTTTGTCCACAAACACATTTCTAGTTTTTTTTTTCTCCTTTTTCAGACTTTTTCTCCATAGGTTTAACACGTTTCTTCCACCAGTCCACTTTGCCACTTTTTCAAATCCGATCGATTTCTGACTTGGTACATACTTAGACCACCACCCACAGATGGTCCTAGAAGAAATTCGTGACCGTGACATCATCAGGTGTCGGGTTACGTCACATTAAAGATGCATTTTTCCCCCATATGTTTTGTACACGTTTTAAAACATTCTACTTTGGCACTTTCGTAAATTTGATCGACGTTAGACTTGGTACACACTTAGACTACCACCCACAGATGGTCCTAGAAGAAATTCGTGATCGTGACATCGTCAGGTGTAAGGTTACTTCACATTAAAGATGCATTTTTCCCCATAGGTTTTGTACACGTATTTCTTCAAATCATACTTTGGCACTATATGTCTGATTGACTTTTCACTTGGCAGATGACATTCGAAGTGACTTCATCAAGTGTTCATCACGTGCACAGAGTATTTCAAATATCCGAAACAGCTTGTGTTTGTCCACAAACACATTTCTAGTTTATAAGCTTTTGTTTAATACGGCTTCAGCCGTAAATAATTAAAGTCAAGTGGTGACGATGAATTTTACTGCTAATCCATTGTGCTCTGCACGTGTGGGTTGGAATCCACTCATCGTTGTTTTTTTTTAATTTATATTATTTTAAGGTTTATTGGACTTTTACAAATGATACCTATTTAAAAATCTTATAATTAAGACGAGGTGGCCGAGTGGTTAAGGCGATGGACTGCTAATCCATTGTGCTCTGCACGCGTGGGTTCGAATCCCATCTTCGTCGATTTTTTTTTTTTTGGAAGATAGGAGTTTTAAAATTATGATTTTAAGCGATTTTCTCGTGTAATAGGATGAGGTTGCCGAGGGGTTAAGGTCATGGATTGCCAATCCATGAACTGCGAAGTAGGCGAGGCGATTTACTTTTGAAATGCGCTCCTTACATTATATTTTTCGTCTTGGCCGTTTCAGGGATAAAAAAACTTTTCCTACCAAGGTGGAAGCCCAGCACCATTGATTATAATTATGTCTCATTTCCACAGATGAGGGGGTACTACTGCACCGACTGCGAACTCTGGATTAAGGCTACCCTAACAGTCCTGAATCCTTCAATTTTAATACGATTTTGCACACCCCCAGGGAGTTAGGGTGGTAATGTGGTTTGTCATAACCGCTGCGTTGGAAATCATAGGGCGTGTTCGAACCCAGTTCTCGAGTGACCGTACCCACCAACAGTGTTCTCTCGGTGCCGATTACGAACGCCCAATGCGTGTGTGGAGTCACTGGAGTGAGCTAGCCGCACATTCAAGATGACAAGTGCCCTCCGCCCCCCCCCCGAAAAATCGAAATTTCCCCACCCCAAGCTTTTTGTCTCTTACACTTAATATACCGCTTATTTCGTTCCCCACTAATTTCGCTCCCCTATAACGTGTATTGAGGTCCACACAATGGCTAAACTACGAGGAGGGGGAAGGGGAATGGGGGGGGGGGAGAGAGAATGAGAGAATGGGGGTATTGGTGGGGGCAGGGGGGCACGGGGCACTTAAAATCTTGAATTGCACTAAAACAATATCGCCTTCAAAGTCGCTTTTAATGCCCCCTTGAAAAATTGGCGCACTCCCTAGAAATTTAATCATGGTTACGCCTACTGTCCACCCCCGCTTTTCAAATTCCCGCTGGCCAGTAGTTTCCTGACAAAAATCCTGTCTACGCCAGTGTTAGTCTCGATTCGATTCACACGTACTTCCTTTTAAAATCGTTGCCTTTTACCGTCTTATTGGTCGAACGTTCACAATCCTCACGTTGGTATGCGCATATGTCTACTACAGTGATAATAGATTCAGTGTTTCTAGTTCTAAATTCACACTTCACCGGCACAGCTGCGTTCTTCGCCTCATCGCGCAGTACTTGCGACGCGCGCCCCTAGAGAGGTGTCCCCAAAACAGTAAATTGAACAACATCGTTTGACATTATATATCATTTGACTTTTGGATCGAGAAGTTTTAATTTTTTTGACAGAAAGAGTATTTCTGAATGGGAATAAAATGTGCTTGGCCGGTATTTAATACTCGGCTCGGGTAATTATCAGCATCCAGACTCCAACCTGTGGAAAAGTGTTTAAAACCGGCCAAGCACGCATATTTCTCTTGTCATATTTCCTGGATTTCCCTCTACACCGATGGTCAATAAAATACTCATGTCAACAGCTACATAATAATAATACGTTTAATTCATCGCGCCTCAGCCAGCGCCTAAACACAGATCTAACCCCAGTCTGCGGCAATACTTATATGTTAGGATACGGTAGCTGTGGCTAAGAGCGGGATGAACGATGACTACGAAGAATACAAAAACACACTGGTGTGAGCTCAGCTTCGTGGAGAAACCATTTTATTCTCAAGAACTCAATTAAAACCTGGTCTTGTATAATTATAGAAGTAGGAGACGGAAGACAGAATATCGAAGATGAAGACTGGCCAGAGCATTGGGCTGAATCAGCTTATGGCTATGCCTCTGGTTTCCCAGGGAGAAGAAGGAGAACTCAATGAAAGTAGGAAAATGTGGACATTTTATACAATTTCAGAGGGGCAACTTTAGGTGAAAATAGGAGATGATGTCATATAAGTAAAACATAACTTACATGACATAATTTCTGAGTGAAGGTAGACTAGCTGACCATGGACTGAAGTAATGGTCAGTCTGGGGGAGTACCCTTATGAGGTAATTTTCCCTGTACAAGGGTGAAATCACAGTCTTGGTATGCTGTGGGGTTTTGCTTGGAAAGAGTGACGTGAAGACCTAATTGGGTGTTGGAACACCTGTTGTGAGAGTGGTAGTATGGTTGATCAGGGACAAAATTTGGTCTTAAATAACAAACGAAGATAAAGGACCCATATACATGTATAACGTTTATCGCTTAAAAGTTCCGTGTATTGACTTTTTAGAAGCATTTCAAACAACATTTAACGTCTTGGCTAATATTCTGGTAGTATAACGAATTCATGTCACAAAACACAAACAATAACGATAGACCGGTTCGATGTGGTATATAGGTTTCATTTGTACCAAATGCATAATGGGTGTTATTTACTTGCTGACGTGCGTATTCTTTTACTGATGTCCCCTGCAGGTTCTGCTCCTTCTAATATTCCGGTAATTAATTGGTTTTTTTTGTCTTGTCCTGTTTATATTGGTCCCTTGTCTCTGCATATATGCAACTTAAAGTTAACTTCATGTGTAGCTTAAAGTAACTAATGGGGGATTAGTATTTACCATGATATGTTTTCTACACATCACACATAGCAAGGTCATTTTTAATGTGGGAGATAATTTTTAATGTCGCATATTCGTGCTGAAATGTAGACATTTTTTTCTTCTTCTCTGGACACTTGGCAACCGTACAATCAAGTAGGTTGGGGGGGGGGGGCGGTTTGGCTGGTACTGTCTGACAATGGTTGCGCTGTTATAACCGGTTTACTAGTAAAGGCGTCACAAGTACAGTTAAATGAATCAATAACGGAAGCGCGTTTTTGTTATTATACAAGTTCTCCCATGTGTTGCTTCAGATCATTATAGTTGTTTTTCCCTTCGCGTTTTTCCCCCGCAAACTTTTTTGGATAATTTTCTGGCTATAAAGTTGCTCTGACTTTTTAATTTGACATTGAACTGAAAAAGAAACCCTTGTCTTATTAAAGAAAAAAGTACTTTACAAATTTCGGTTTTTTTTGTTGGGGGTGGTTAATTGCGTATTGAAGATAAAACGAAATTTTTACGGTTGAAGAGACAAAAAAATAGGTCCTGTATACAGAAATTTTACAAGGCAATATGGCGTGCAAATCACTTTGTTATACAGCAGTGACTGGTGACATGAAGGAAAAAGCTTCAAACTGGTTAAGTTCAGCCCAATAACTCGGTCGTAATCTTATAAGTAGTGACAATTAACAAGTACTTATTAAAATGTGCTTCTTGGAGTTTTGCTTTCGTTCTATACGTAAAAAAAATCACATTGAAATGTTGGGCCACTTCCCCCGCCCCCCCCCTCCGGCCCACCCCCGAAATGTGTAAAGTAATTTATTTCTGTTATTCAAAAGGAAAGTATAGAAACTTTTGGAAAAGTGATGACAAAAAAGTACAAAACTTTATAGAATCTGTCCTTGACACTTAATCCAACTTAGCATTTTTTTTCATCGAACTTACATTTTTGAATTACTTGATTTACCTATTTTAATGACAATGTGGTACCGTGAGAAATTGTATACTGAGGAGGTCGGCTAACCTACAGTCATTACCAAAATTGCACAATATTGTAAAAACAACAACAACAACAACAACGACTTTACCCAATTTAACCCATGTGTCATTTACCACAATTTTGTCAGGTTCGCCGCATGTAACACATCTAAAAAATACCGGGTAAAAATGATGGTAGACTGAAAAGAGCAAAATGTGGTTTTGTATGGTGGGTATGTTTTTTGCTTGGTCGTAATTCAAACAGCGTCAATCCACATGCATTTCCAATATATTCAAATGAAAACTTGGCCTTGTGAAGGCTTAGGATGTGTCCCCTGTTGTATCATGACCCTCAACTTTTTTTCTTTTGATATTTTTTTTCGCCTTTGTAGTGTTTGTGTAGTGTCCATAGAAAAGTCCAATGTGTGATTACAAAACTTGTTTAACTACACGCCTCTAGGTGGCGCTTCGCGGTAATACAAGGGACCAGCAGCAGATCACGTGGATTTTGCGATCATGTTGTCTGTTGTGCATGTGTGCAGTGCAGTGCAGTGCAGTGTCGTTTCGATGTTAGCTAAGCAAGTTGTACAGCGCTGGCGTGTCTGATCTGGTACTGCATGCTGTGTGTTCAAAAGAGAAGTAGGCCCGATAAGTATAATATAGGTATTTGCCATGATTGCTTTTCGTTTTATTGCAGCTTAACCCATAACAACATCCGGAAATTAGAATTCCATACCTGGACTTGGCCAAGTCTTGGGTAGACTTAATTGTCTGAAACATTCTAAGACAGTGTTTTTTTTTTCCAGTAAATGATTCAATATTGTCCCTACAGTTAGAGTGGAGTTACCCAGCCCTGAGTTTTATCATTGGGTTTTCATCTAGGGCTGGAGCTAGTTTTTCTCGTAACTGATAGTATAGGCAGGTCCCCCCAAATTTTTTTGGAACGGTTCAATTTTGTCCCCGTTACACACTAATTGCAACTGCAACTCACCCCAAACTTGCCTGGAATAACCATTACACAGGTCCTTGAAGTAAAAAACGATTCACGATGAAGATTCAGCCTACAATTGCAGTGAAAAAAAGGAGGAATAACCGCTAATCTGACAACCTTGCAGGCATGGCCAGGACCGCAATTGGTTTGTGCACAAAAGAAAAAATTGTGTACAATGAATGGCGGTCGGTTACCAGGCTGTCAACTAGTCGTTTTTGCCGGCTGGCTGTTGGCTGTTGGCGCATGATGTCACGCGGAAGTGTAACACCCGATGACTGTTTCATGCACTCATATGAGGTTTACCACTCCCAGCTGCGGTACTGGAACCGCAACCGATAGTGCATGAAACAGTCATCGGGTGTTACGCTTCCGCGTGACGTCATGCGCCAACAGCCAACAGCCAAACAGCCAGCCGGCAAAAACGACTACAAATGTAGTTGACAGCCTGGTAACCGACCGCCATTCATTGTACATGTACACAATTTTTTCTTTTGTGCACAAAACAATTGCGGTCCTGGCAATGCCTGCAAGGTTGTCAGATTAGCGGTTATTCCTCCTTTTTTTCACTGCAATTGTAGGCTGAATCTTCATCGTGGATCGTTTTTTACTTCAAGGACCTGTGTAATGGTTATTCCAGGCAAGTTTGGGGTGAGTTGCAGTTGCAATTAGTGTGTAACGAGGACAAAATTGAACATTTTTCAATTTTTTTTTGGGGGGACCTGCCTATACTATCGGTTACGAGAAAAACTAGCTCCAGCCCTAGATGACAACCCAATGATAAAACTCAGGGCTGGGTAACTCCAGCTACCCTACAGTCATGACCATGATGACAGTGCTCATCAGTACTAATTGTGCTACAATACAATAAGTACAAATTTGACTTTTTAAATTTTTTTCTTTTTTTTAATTTTTTAATTTTAGGACATCTTATCGCTTTCTGATAGTTGTTATTGGTCATTTCAAGTAAAAATAAGTATCAATAGCCTACAATCCTGGCCAAAACGGTTGGGACACTTCCTGAACCTGCCATGGTCACCCACTCCCCGGCTCCCCCGGTCAATGTTGTTCTCTCCAGCTGATGGAGCACACACTGCGCAATGAGAGACAACATTGAACGGGGGCCGGGGGGTGGGAGGCCCAGCGAGATTTGGCCAGGATTGTAGCTTGAGTAACTGCTCCAGCTTAAGCTCATCAGGAATTCACATGTTACAAGGTACATGATTAGCACCACTTGTGTGACCTCCGTATTGCTGTGCTGTACGTTAGGCCACACGTCTGGTTTCCCAATCTACTGAGGAGTTTAGTCCGAAACTTGCACATGAGGACTCCAGAAAGATGTCTAAATTTCTCTAAAAATCTGAAGAAAGAGTACCTTATCTCCCCGGAGGGCAAAAGATAAGACATCACAGAATACAACCGTATGCAGTGGTATGTAAAAAATCATGCAAATAAAAAAAGCCACGCCAGTGTTTGGACTAAACTCCTCAGATGGTTGGAAAACCAGGCGTGTGGCCGAATGTACAGCTAGTGATAGCCATGTGTGGAATTCTTTCCCCAAATCCCCTAGAGTATAAAGTCAATCCACATTCGTTCAACTTCAAAATTTGCTTAGCTGCGGACCAGAGATCGAGAGATGGAATTGAAAGTTTAGATATAGCGAGTAGACTTGTGCAGGAATGAAGACAATTCTTGTTAAGATTCCCATATCTGGCCATCACTAACTTTCCCTTCAGTGACCTATCAGCCATCAGAAAATGATCCTAAAAATGTCCTAAAAAGTCAAATTTGGCAGGAAAATATTGAAGTACTTGTTTATTGAGTAGACATTTTCAGACCAGTCTCATAGGGTTTGTGCACAGGGTGATGTGCCCATTCTTGAAAATCACGCAATCTTAAGAATGCGCGCGCATTCTTAAGAATGAGCGCGCATTCTTAAGAATGAGCACGCGTTCTTAAGAATGAGCGCTCATTCTTAAGATTGCGTGGGAATATCACGTGCACAATTTATGAATTTTGCGCAATCTTAACAAACATTGCACGACATAATTATGTTAAATGAAATGTATAGCGGTTAAAAGGGAAACAATTTATATAAAGAGGAAAGAAAATGTTCTATGCTTCTGTACTCGTATAACTACGATAATTTGAATCAAATTAAACCTGTTATTATTGCTTTTTTCTGCCCACTATGGGAAGTTTTGTAATAACGGAGGACTGGGAACTAGTCTGGGAAGTGCTTTGTTTAGGCTAGACAAGTTACAAGTCCCTGTATGTATCATATGCATGCCACGAAAAAAAAAACGATGTCCAGGAGCTGCCAAAATTGCTCTTTTGACTAGATAGAATCCAGCTCTGCGACGTAATGGTGGGGTGTGAACAGTAAATTGGTGGCAATTTAAATGGGAAATAGCATTAGCACTGTGGGATGTCGCAGTATTCATTCTCATTCTTCACATTCTTTATTCTTCCGTTCCCCCACCCCCCCCCCGCTTTTATTATCCCAAAAATCAGGATTCTTTCCACTATTATTATGTCTCTTATTTTTTCCCCGGTCCCCCCCCCCCCATATCAATACGCCTATACTTATCATATCCACTATACTTTTTAGCGCCTTGCGTTGCAACAGTATAATTTTTTAATAATTATTATTAAAAGAATCAGTGAACGAGGATGCAGCTAGACTTGCCAAGCGCAGCAGGTGCTCGGTATCGACAAGACCGTTATCTTGTCGCGCATTCTTAAGAATGTGCGCTCAATCTGGAAGAGTTATTTTTTGCGAAGATTGTGCAAGGATCCAGTTGCACAATCATAAGAATGTGCATGCGCATTCTTAAGAATGCGTGATTTTCAAGAAGGCGCACAACAGTGATAAAGTGATGGCCAGATATGGGAATCTTTCCCAATTCATTCTGTTTGTCTGCCAAGTACTAGGCCTAGTACTTAGTAGTAGAAGTTCCAAAACTTGCAAATTAATGCAAGGGGCCAGCTAGTATAGGGCCGAGTTAGCATTGATGTATCCGACAGGATATTTTACTGACCAAAACTTATGGAGATGGGGGGGAGGGGGGCTTAAGCCTTAACCGTTAACTGCTGCTATAAGATGTCCTCTCAACCATGGAGCTTTATAGCCCCATGACCCAATATGCTGATCACATTCTCAATATAGTGTGCATGATACTTTTGAAGTTTAGTGCTCTGGGTCGAACAAATATTCTGGCATTTAAAACCTTTTTGTTTTTAATAGTACATGTGCTACTTCTACCTATGGCCTAGTTTGAGTAAAATGAACCTATCAATTGTATGACACCCCCATGATTACAGCTGAGTTTTTCCCAAGTGAATTATTGTGACACACCAACTTCAAGCTTTTTCTTTCCGTCAACATTTTCAGAGCGTATACCTGTGTGCAGCTGCAGACAGTCTATCTATGTGACAAGGCGTCGAGATTCACGAAGACTGATTTAATTTTGCTGCCAGGAAGCACAATTTTTTCACCAGCCAGGATGGTAGATGTTTTCGGCATGAGCGTTGACCCTTTGCTTGTTGCGTCACTTATTGTGGGTGAGTTAAACTCTTTTGGTTCTGCCTATTACTATTACTGATGTGAATTTTAGATAACACTGGGCATGGATAAGGGCAATTCTCCATGGGAGAGCAAAAAAGGTCAAAAATAAATATTTACATATTAAACCTTTTTTGTACTTTTTCCAGACCTAAATTAAATGGGGAATTCAGTTCAAAAAACGAAATTGAAAAAAAAAAAATATTTCTGGTAAAAACAGTGATTTTTGCAATTTATGATTAAAAACGTTCAGATTTGGTAAAAGAATAAAATTTTGTGTTTGTATTACTTTCTGAATTACAGGGGAAAGGTTTGATTTGTTTTACAATGTTACAAGTTACTAACATTACTCAGCGTCATTAAAAAAAATCTATATATATAAATATATATATATACGGTAGTGTAGGCCTTCATTTAAAAATGTCAAAATTAGCACGTAATTCCGTTACCGAAAAAATGGCAAAAGTTACTTATTTCACAAATTTTCTTGTTTTTTTTCTTCAAATTATGTGTGTTGAGAAAAGACCCTACTACAAACATAAATTAAAAATAAAAACTTTCAAATAGTAATTTCTTGGCATTTTTCCAAGTGGTAACGGAATTACGAAACGGTAACGGAATTACGGTAACGGAATTACGCATGCACAAAGTATGCACATTTTCTCCAGATTATGTACATGACATATACATGTACATGTAGGAGATTTGCATACATGTAACCTTGGACAATACATTTAAAATACTAAATTATACACTTGGTTAAATCATTTCCCTCTTTAATTTGTTATTATACAATTAAAAATAATCAGGTGTTCCATTAATATTTTTTACTTAAAATTTGTCTTTTTTTCTATTTCAAAAATGCTAATAGTTGTTTGGATGCTTAAAGGGAACATACAACATA
The DNA here is from genome assembly GCA_029964075.1 of Patiria pectinifera. Taxonomy (NCBI): domain Eukaryota; kingdom Metazoa; phylum Echinodermata; class Asteroidea; order Valvatida; family Asterinidae; genus Patiria; species Patiria pectinifera. The sequence continues at coordinate 54,077,609 of CM057142.1, read as the reverse complement.
TACAAACATCAAAAATAAAACTACCAAGTTTTTACAAAATACCTTACTAGTATGTTGGTAAATGACAGTCTAAAGTATCCTGTAAAATTATGGCACCTGGTGTGAAGTCATTTTCAAGAAAATGGTATTTTTGTATACATTTCCAACGGTGGTCAGCCGACCACCATTGGAAAAACCTAACAACTTTTCAACTACTGCTCCAACTTTTGACTTTTTTCAGTCAAAATTTTGTTTGCTATTGGTTACATGTTCATGAACCGGTGCAGGTCAGCTAGGCTGGTTCCCTTACCCTGCAATTTTCCGGCATCTAAATTGATCCATTTTATCTTTAGTGGAATCAATTAACCAGACTTCTTGAAGAGTTTTTTTTTGGGGGGGGGGATTGTCCAGCATTTTCGAACACAAAACTTCAAACATGATCTATTATACTAACCCCTCAAACATGTTGAATAATTCATTTCTGAAAATTACAGCAAAAGCCAGTGATGTACATTCCCTTTAAATGTGGCCAAAGCCTATTGTCTGGTACCTACAGAAAATATATTCCACAACAAGTATATGAAAGTTGAGTACCAGACTGTACTTGTACTTCTACTTGGCATAACTTTACATCTTCCCTTGCTCAGAGATGCCACCCAGTACAGTTTTATTGTATTTTGCACAATAAACTAGTGAAATACCAGTACCATAATACAATTGTTCAAAGTAAAATTTGATTTTCGGTAAAAGAAAAAAATACATTGCTAACCAGCAATGCAGCCATTGACCTTGACCTTTGACCTAAAAAATGAAGCCCAGACATGTTTAGGCCTACATTTATATTTTGATCTGCTAATTTTCACTTAGCTTTCCCCTTGTGCCATTTTATAAACTTCTAAAATTTGTATTGTGATGAGCTTATGTTGAATTCAATGTTAATGTATTGCATTTACCTATTACATGTAAACCTATGGCGTAATTCCGTTACCGCCCAGGCGTAATTCCGTTACCGTGATTAAAATGCAAATTATGAAAAGAGTGATTATTTTTTCAACTTTGTTCTGCATTGTAGTTAACAACAACCCTGAACTCTACAAATAACAGGTAGTGTCTAATTTTAAAATTTCAAAACTTCAGAGAGTTTTAATAATTTATGCAAGAACTCAAATATGCTTGTCCTCCGTCCGTAATTCCGTTACCGATATTAAGCTCCGCCCCTTAAAGGGTAATCTTGTGGGATTTTTTTTTTTTTAGCGGTCAATCAATTCTATTGGGTCTTGGCTCCCTTTCCATGTTTAGATTAGTTGCCTAGCATAGAACATATTTTCTTGGGAAAGAATAATCTTTGACAAAGCGACAAAATTCCGTAATTCCGTTACCAAAGAATTGCCCACAACAATCCCGGGACATACCGTTATTTCGTTATACCGTTTTGCATTTCCTCAAAAACAAAAACAGTAAACGCACCGTTGACCGTTTTGTCGTTTTACAGTTTTGTAAAACGGTCAAACGGTATTAGGTCACAAAAAACAATGACCTTTTTGTTGTTTTTCTTAATTGTTGAAAGCGATAAACGGTTAGTTGCTTCATTTCAGAGTGTTTTACAAGAACATGACAATGAAAAACGGTCAATAGTCCTGTTGACCATTTTTTGATTTAGGTTCGGCAATTAAGCAATGCACTTAGGAATGTTTATGTGTCCTCATGGGATCGAGTCATTGCCTGGGACCCAAATTACCCTCCTCACATTTCGTTCTCACGACATAGTTTTCGAACAGGCTATTGAAGAGCCGCGCCGAACTCCAATTTCCTTCAAATATCTGCAACTTCTTCAAACGTATTAGCATCCTATATCCATTGTAAAAAGTAATGTCCTCCCTTGAAGTTTTCCAGCGCCATTTTTGCTTGCAACTCTTAAGCCCCACCAAATGAATCGCGTGAGAAGGGGGTCAGGGTCACGCCAGCAATCATCCCACCACGCATTATGCCGAGGTAACACTTTTTCATGTAAAGCATGGTCCCCCTCCATCCCCCTTGCCCAGCACCACAAAATGCACCACGGACTGTTCACTATGACACTGAAATAAAAAAACAGTCTGTATTCAATACTGACCATTTTGCTGTTTTTCAAAGTTATTTGTGTAAAACTGTAAAACAAAAATCATTGATCGTTATGCTGTAATGAATTTTATTAAACTTATAAAACAGAGAAACCGTATTTATCTTAATACCGTTTGACCGTTTTACAAAACTGTAAAACGACAAAACGGTCAATGTTTTGTTTTCTGTTTTTGTTTTGAGGAAATGCAAAATGGTAAAACGAAATAACGGTATGTCCCGGGATTGATAACACTTGGCTTACTGAAGTGGGAATTGAGCTGATGACGTCTGGCTTTAATACGAGTGAAGAACTATCCCCTGGACCATTGAGCTTGCTGGTGTCAGCTGGCTGGTTCCAATTTCATATTGAAGACTGAACTGAAAAACAAAAGCCAATATCTAAGTCGACACAAATTCCATGTTTTAGGATTTTTTTTGCAAATTGCTTGATGGCTCTCAGAAATTGGTATACAATAAACAGCAGGAGAATTTAGTATTTTCATAGACCTTATTGCAAATATCACTCAAAGATTTTGCACCGTTGCTACAAAGTACCACTGGGTGAGTAACTCAATCTCTCGAGCACTTATGAGTAGTTTATGCTACTCGTTCCACTCTTGGGTTTTTATCTAAATGAGTACTCGTCCTGGTGCGAGTAGAAGCAGGTTCTCGCGAGTAGCAATTTAGGGTTTAGGATTCACGGCTTAACGAGTCCCCTGCAACCAGGGAATCACTCCCTCCACCTCTCTCTCCCTAGGATTTCATTCTTCAAAAAACAACCCAATTCAAGTAAATGACTCAAAACTTCGCACAGTAAGTGCTGAAGAATGTGGTGTGACTTGCAAATTGCATGCTATTTGCTGGTACAAGTTACTCATTTTTCTTCTTTTATAGGAATATGGTTAACTAGTCACGAGTACTCCACTACTTGCGAGTAATTTCTTTGCGAGTACTTGAATACAAAAATCCACTACTCGCCCAGGCCTACTTCCAAGTACTGTGGGAAGTCAGTTGCGGATGGGGAGGGGGAGGTTTGGGGGAAGAAAAAAAAACGATCTCTGTCCAAAAGAATTTTTTGCTTCATAGAAATTTCTTTAAAATAATGCGAACCCCCCCCCCCCCCCCCGGTCTGACACCCAAAAAATGGTACTGGTAATTATGTCTGCCTGTGTACAAAATACGGACAGAGCCAGCTTGGTGTGTCAGGAGCAAAGTAATGGTCTACGTTCATGACTTTTTAGAAAATGCACAAATTCCCGGATCCGCTGCTGGAAGTGCAAACGGGCAATGTCTGCATTTTCTCTTCCCACAACACTTGTTATTGTGCAGATTCACTCAAGCAGCTTTTGCAATGCTGATTAGCAACAGGTGTTCTGAGACAAAGTTAACTTGGATGCTTTTTCCCTCCCCCTCCTTTACATAAAACAGTGACGTCACGTGGGCCCAATTTGCAGAGAAACATGTTTATTTGTTTTTTTTTTAGAAATGACACTCGGTGGGATTTGACGATATGGGGGTCAAACTTGCCTCCCCAAATTATGAGCAGCGGGAGTGGGTACACAAGACCCAAAAGGGTGGGGGGGGGGGGTGTAGGCATTCCCCTCCTCAGGTAAGCCACTGCCACCAATATGTCACCTGTACAGAATTGTAGCCCAGTTCTAATTATGTAACTTTACAGTTCTAGTGTATCAAGGTATTCATCATTGATGATGACATTCATGGCTCATTGTCTTGACTCACAGTTGGTGTCGTGATGATGTACCTCCTAAGCAAGTACTCCGAGGGAGGATGGTGTTATAGCAAGGCTCGTCTGGATGGCAAGACGGTCCTCATCACAGGAGCAAACACTGGCATAGGCAAGGAGACGGCTAGAGATCTTGCCAGGAGAGGTAAGTGCAATTCCCTATCTTGCCCTCTAGGATGGGTCAAGCAAATGTTTGCATTGTCCCCTGCTTTGATGTCATCTTTTATGGGCTCCGTGCACAAGCACCTCCTCAATGGTAAGAAAGAAGAGTTTGGGGAGACCACTGGGAGTGATAATCAAACACATTGCCTACAACACCTGAGGCTCACGCGAAGACGCTATGGTTTTGCCCACATTCAGAATCAAAATTAGTCATGCGTATTTCGCGTTGTGCGCTCGAACCAATACGTGCAAGTGGTCCACTAGGCTATTAAAAGCGGTAAAAAGCACCCTCTCTTGTTCGTGCACGGAGCCCTTAGGATTCAGTATAGAGCCCTATATGTAGCCAAGGTCCACCAATCTAGGGATAGGGTTTACCATCCGACACCAAAGCTGGATAGAAACTGAGCTTTGGAAACTCGCATAGTCTCAGTTTATCCCCCCCCCCCCAACAAAATTGGCCTGATCAGTTTCTGTTTATTTGTAAAAGCCAGATTTAAAATTGTTTTAAAGCCCGAGTTAAATTTGGTAAAATTTTGCTCTCTTTGCTCTCAACTCGGTACAGCTTCTCCTATCCTTATTGATGGCACCTTGATCACTCAAGTACATTCAACTAAGTTTCTTGGTGTCATCATTGACAGTATTGGACAGATCATATCTCAGTAATCACAAAGTTTCTTGGTGTCATCATTGACGGTATTGGACAGATCATATCTCAGTAATCACAAAGTTTCTTGGTGTCATCATTGATGATATTCGACAGATCATATGTCATGAATCACTAACACTATCTCTCGTAATTCAGGAGTTCTCTCTAAACTCCGTGCTTTTGTTCCCCCATCCAGTTTATTCACACTCTATAACACTCTTATTCTTCCTTGCGTCAGTTACTGTGACATAGTCTGGGCTCGGTGTAGCAGCAATAAACTCCATTCTCTTTCGGTCATCCAGAAACGAGAATTTGCAGTCTCTCTCATCCCCGTGATCACACCGCACCTCTATGCATTTGTTTTTATCTTACCTGTAATTATTCTACAAACACCTCAATTTCAATTCAATTCAACAGACATTTGTTTCCATGCACTGCAGACAAATTTGTCTGCAGTGCATGGAAACAAATGTCTGTTGAATTGAATTGAAATTGAGGTGTTTGTGTCCTTATACGTATAGGTGCTCGTGTGATTCTAGCGTGTCGTGATCTAGCCAAGGCAGAAGCAGCCATGACAGACATCTGTGAAGACACTGGTAACAGCAATTTGGCGGTAGTCAAACTAGACTTGGCTTCCCTGGCCTCGGTCAGGGAATGTGCAGAGAAGATCAAAAGGGAGGAATCCAGGCTAGATATTCTCATCAATAATGCCGGTGAGTGTTTGTGTTCTGTTACTCTTACCTATTGAAGGTGGAATGGTAGCATTTTCCTTGATGGCATTTCTTTTTCTTTATAAACAGCATAATGAAAGTCCCTTATGTTTCATGTTCAGTTGAACTCCACAATATTAACACTCACTTTTGATTTCAATTTTAACAACATATTACATGTAGACACCAGTGATGTAGTGCCTTGATGCTGGGCCTTGGCCTTAAGGCTGCCTTAAGGCTGGATTTTAGGGCCTTGGCCTTGGCCTCGCGGCTTGAGGGCAAAAGCCTTGGCCTTGGTCTTGGCCTTGGCCTTGAGGGTTCAGGGCCTTGCAATTTTGAGTCAAGGCTCTTCAAGGCCCATAGATTTTTGCATTTTCCAGATAAATCTGTTCGAAATTTTGCTGTTACCATTTTAATCGTATTACCATGGAGGAGGGAAGCACCCTATAGATTTGTGTGTTGGGCACACTTCCACTTTTGTAGCATCACATTTTGTTACCATTGTAGTAGATTTGCTGCAAAAATATTCCGTACACTTGTGGGGCTAATGAGATGATCACTTTAATTGCATATAACTATGGAATAGATCTGATTGGTTGTATATGTCTCCCTGATAAGTGCTAAAGATTTGCATGTATCTGTTTTAGATAATGCTGATATTTCTGACCATGTTGGGCCAGCAAATAAAAATTTCCCAAATCAGTTTCTTGGATCCCCCTTTTGTTACACTTGGGAGAATTGTGTGTCAATATAGAAGTAACTCATTATTTTGTTTAGTTAAACCATATTGAAGACCTAAACTTATACTTTAATAGATACAGTGCAGTCATAAAACGGTGCAGGCCTATGCGAGCATGTTGATTGCAATTAAAGAAATGTTGTTCTTCGTAACGAGCAATTCGTGATGATAAGGGCAGATCCAGGGGGGCCAAAAGGGGCCATGCCCCCCCCCCAAAAACGAAACCATTTTTATGCCCCGGCGAAGCCGAAGGGCATACATGTACTGTTTCTGTCATGTCCTTCCATGTGTGGGTGTGTGTGTGTGTGTATGTCACACTTTTGCTTTCATCACGATAGCTCAAGATAGACTTGATGGATTATCATGAAACTTGGCATTTAGTTTGATAGTGGATTCCCCAAGAAGACTATTGAATTTGAGGGCCACATGTACAAGGTCAAGGTCAATATGGCTAAAACAAAAGAAAATGCTTTCATCAAGATAACTCAAGATAAACTTGATGGATTGTCATGAAACTTAGCAGGTAGTTTACTAGTGGGTTCCCAAAGAAGCCTATTGAATTTGGGGGTTACTGGTCAAAGGTCAAGGTCAATATGGCTAAAACAAAAGAAATGCATTATGATAATGTAAACAAAAGAAATGCTTGTCATCACGATTACTCAAATTAGCATTGATGTATTGTCATGAAACTTTAAAGATGGCTTGCTAGTGGAACCCTCGAGAAGCCTATTGAATTTGGGGGTTACAGGTCAAAGGTCAAGGTCAATATGGCTAAAACAAAAGAAATGCTTGTCATCACGATAACTCAAGGAAGACTTGATGGATTGTCATAAAACTTGACAGGTGGCTTGCTAGGGGTACGCCCAAGAAGCCTATTGAATTTGGGGGTTACCAGTCAAAGGTCAAGGTCAATATGGCTAAAACAAAAGAAATGCATTATGATAACGTAAACAAAAGAAATGCTTGTCATCACGATTACTCAAATTAGCATTGATGTATTGTCATGAAACTTTAAAGATGGCTTGCTAGTGGAACCCCAAAGAAGCCTATTTAATTTGGGGGTTACAGGTCAAAGGTCAAGATCAATATGGCTAAAACAAAAGAAATGCTTGTCATCACGATAACTCAAGGAAGACTTGATGGATTGTCATAAAACTTGACAGGTGGCTTGCTAGGGGTACGCCCAAGAAGCCTATTGAATTTGGGGGTTACCAGTCAAAGGTCAAGGTCAATATGGCTAAAACAAAAGAAACACTTGTCATCACGATAACTCAATTTAGACTTAGTGTATTGTCATGACACTTGTCAGGTAGCTTACAAGTGGTACATCTCTTTCTACTTCATTCTGTAGGATCTTGTTGTTTTTCACTTCACATTTAATTACACAACACTTAACCTGTGAAACCAGTTGTAATTCAGAGGGAGGGGGTGCCACAGGTCAAGATCAGTGTTAACTAAACAAATCAATGGTTATGTAACTGAATAGTCCCACAGCCAGATAGCTCGTATAAATTATCATATCAAGAGGGTGGCAGTGTGTCAAGTTAAGGGACGGTTGGGGTGGAGGGGCATTTGTGTTGGAAGACACACTTTTCTTGTTTTTTATGTGACGTCGTAATAAAGGCAGGCAATGAGTACACCACCATCTTTTCCTCAAAAAAACATCGGTTAAAATGGTCAGAAATTGCCTCAAATCGCACCACAGAGCATCTCGAATCCAATTTTTTTTCGGGGCCCTTAAGCGGGCCCCGAAGCCCAAGCCGTAATTTTTTGACCCACTTTTTTGGGGGGAGGGACCAAAATTTCTTGGCCCCCCCCCCCAAATTGTGTTCTGGATCCGCCCTTGCGTGATGATGTGTCACTCATGTGACTATAAATAGTTCTATATCAGTGGTCATTTCATAAAACAGGGCCTTGGCCTTGGCCTTGGCCTTGAGGGTTAAGCCTTGGCCTTGGCCTCGAGGCTTGAGGGTCAAAGCCTTGGCCTTGGCCTAGCCTTGAGGGTCAAAGCCTTGGCCTTGGCCTTGGCCTTGGCCTTGAGGGTCAAAGCCTTTGTTCCAACACTGGTAGACACACCCTGATTCTCACACACATTAATTGAGCTGTATTAAAATGTTAATACGCCTGAGCCTCTCCATCAGCAATTGTTGGCAATTTATCTCGTAACAAATTCAAGTAATCCTGGGAAGCAAAAGCATTTTTTTAAATTAAAGTTTGCTGGCAAGTGAGAAACAAGGACTGTTTCATGAGTACGAGGTCCAGTAATTGTTAGGATCATGAGTATGAACATGGGTACAGGTAAATTTTGTAATTGCGGGAATGAGTATGAGTAAAGTACATTCTCCTGAGTACAAGTCTGAAGAAACAATTACTTGAGTATGAGTATGTGCACAAGTATCAACACCGAACCTAAAGTACCCCACATTTGGGTACCTGGGTGTCCGTCTGAGCCTTATATAGGTGACATAAGTTGCTGCTTTGTTGCAGGTATCATGATGTGTCCCGAGTGGCAGACAGAAGACGGGTTTGAGATGCAGTTTGGTGTCAATCATTTGGGTCACTTCCTTCTGACTAACCTCCTGTTGGATCTTATCAAGTCCTCCACCCCAGCCCGCATCGTCAACGTCTCCTCTCTGGCTCATGAGTTTGGCAAGATGAACTGGGAGGACATCCACATGAGAACCAACTACCATCCAATCCATGCCTATAGCCAGAGCAAGCTTGCCAATGTGCTCTTCACAAGGGAACTCAGTAAACGCCTCAAAGGTAAACTAATCCAGTTTATTTTAGCCAAGTGGATGTAGCTTAATTCACTTCTTCGTTCAAAGCAGGTGGTTTTGATCCTATCCAGTCAGTATGGAGAGATCAGTGATGACTAAATATGATTCTACGAGACCTCAAGCGTTAATGCATCAAATTATAGGCATATAGAATCATTTGCAGTTATCCCAAAAGTAACCTGTAGACACAAGTTTATCAAAAAGCTTACTTTGAATTTCATACTAGTACTAATCACTGGATTAGGATGTTACGTTTCGCTTCATTTTTTAGGGAAATTATTCCAAAGACTTAAAGGTAGAGTAGATCGTTGCAGCTATCCAAAAGTAACTGACAGAATTATTGTTGAAAAGCTTGTCTTGGTTTTTAAGAAAAGTAATGGCACCAACTTTCCTGTGAAATTATTCCTTCTGGCATGCTGTCCTTTTGAAGAAAACAATAAATGAGGGCTTTTTCCAAAGATGCATCAAGTGATGCATTTTTGGAAATTTCTGTAAGTAGTTGGATTGTTATTTGGTTAAGTGTTGACATGACGGTGCGCGCAAGTGTTGACACGCTGCACATGCCCACATGGTAGCTATTATTGATCGGTTCAATGCCTGACATGGTGTAGCTGCAATCGACTGAATGAGAAAGTGTCCCAGACGCTGATTTTGGGTGCAATTCAAAACATGACTCTGCAACTTTTGAATTGAAATTGAGATCCTACAATATTGTTTCCGCGGAATATACAGCATTCGCTGAGGTAAACCTTCATCAGGTTTATAGTTTTAAGTACCCGTCGTTAGATTTTGAGCACTTGTGTTGCTTCAAATGAAAAAAAATGCACAAGTGACAAATGATCTACCCTACCTTTAAAACAAGCTATGAAATAATATGAACATATGAAATAATCAGGAGTGAGTATATGCTAAAGAACGACTATTGCAGTTTTTAAAACAACTTCAGATGGCTTTAAATGAAAAATGTCCATAAAGTTGGCCTGTCTTGAACCAAATTTCATTTGGGTCAACTACAGTTGCTCCAAATATCTGTGCAACTCTAACGCCAGTCTGAAACAAGAGAAATGATCAGTTGTCACCTCTTTTGTTCTGTTTTTTTTTCACTGAAGAGTAATTTTTGCTGAAGCTGTGTTCTTTTTTAGTGCAATCCTGGGTTCACCACTGCACTGTACTTCATTTTTTGGTTAATTACAAGCCAGATACCAGCGTGAGTGTCTTTGCCCTACATCCTGGTAATGTGAAAACAGAGCTGACGCGGTACACCAGCCAATCTCTGGGTCTGCTCTTTCGCATCATCTTCATGATTGCAGCCTCTCCTCTAGGAAGGATCGTCATGAAGACTGCGGTCCAAGGAGCACAAACATCCATCCACTGTGCTGTGGAGGAGGAGCTAGCAGATAAGTCGGGGTTGTACTTCAGGTAGGCCAATCTTGTGTGCACACTCTAAAAAGTCTCTGGCCAGAATGACTCAGCATCTGGGTTCTGGCATAACCCTTTTCCGGGTCAAAAATGACACTTTTTTTCAGGTCAAAATGACACTATTCTGTGTCATTTGACCCGGAAACCTTGGCAGAGAGTGTCATTTTGACCTGGAAAAGTGTCATTTTTGATCCAGAAAGGGTCAGGTTATTACCCACATTCAGGGTTAATCTGACCAGGGATTTTTACTTATGATTACAGTAAGTCTGAATCTCTTTTTAGAGTAGTATTGTGCATCGGTTCGGGTTGACCCAAATATCTGGCTTGGGCAACTGTGTATGCTTCTTGTGCCTGACCTTACCCGCGTCACGTGAAAATAGTCATCTCTCAGTAACTGAATCATACTGTATGGTACTCACAATGTGACCTACTTCTGGGCCTACATGTTATGGACCGTGCGTGATACACCCCAAACCATTGTGGTCATACCGGGCACAGTGACTCAGCAATAAATATTGCACTGTGTGAATTTCCGAACTGTTCCAGGTTTTTTTCAGTTTGTTTCGGTTTATTTTGATTTTTCCAAATTGGCTTAACCTACCGAACCCGACCCGAAAATCGCAAACGCAAACCCGAAACCCAGCCAACCCGACAGAAATGATGGACAAACCCACCCTACCCTATCCGAAGTCTGTTTGAGGCTGGGTCAGTTTCAGTTCCAGGTCGGGTTTGCACAATACTAATCTAGAGCAACTACGTGAGGATATTATGACAATAGACATAGCCTTATAGCTCTGGAGGACCGTTTCAGACTCTGCCTTAGTTTGCCATTGCACTGCATGACAGGAATCTCTTTTTTGTGAATTTGTGCGGTCCTGAAAAGAATCTATTGAAACTCAATGTTTTCCTGTCATGTTTTGGAAATTCCTGTGACGTGTGCATGAGAGTTCAAGAAGGGGATGGGACTGTGGCTGCTGTTGGACATGGAAGAAAAGTACGAACACTTTGAAAACTTTGCTCAATTTTATGGGGTCAGTTAATCCTGTGCCAAGTTGACCATACCACTACAGATGAATGGTAACTGCTGATCTTTTATGCAGTTATTTCTGTACAGTGAAGCATGGTCTTGAATTAGTGGGAAAAATGAAACATTTGCTCATTTGAAAGAGACATCCTTAATGGTTTTCTTTAAATTATTTGTTTATGCAATATATTTGTTTATCTCTCAGTGATTGTGCTGTCAAGAATCCTGGTAAGCGAGCCTTAGATGAGGAGTCTGCTCGTCGACTGTGGGAACTCAGTGCCGAGATGGTTGGCTTAGAGAAGAAGGTCGAGTAAGCGGGGAACTTGAAGACGTTCAAAATGGACTCTGTGCACGGATGCTAAATGTTGCTATAAGACCACTCGTTAAGGTAATGTAGTACACATGATTAATTATACTCTGAATATTCACAAACCTGTATCGTCATTGCATGAGAACTAGGCCCACATGGTGACAATGCATTCCACTCTCTTTTGACCCTGTTTGTCACAGTTGAAAGGCTTGCGGGGGGGGGGGGGGTGTTCAAAATGTTTCAGTCTGTTTCAGATTGAGTCTATCTAGAAGTCTTAAGTTCTTCATTTACTATAAAATGCATAGGATGAGCCCTCATAGAATCACCAAGTTTGTGAATCATTTGACTTTGTTTGATTTGATTTATGCCCATGGGATGTCGTTGCTAGGTGAAAGGGCGCCCTCTTTCGTTGGCCCATGGAGCTCATAGCGGCAGACACAGTGATGTTGGAAATACACTGTCCATGTTTTCCGTTTTTTTTCTGATAATGAAATGTAAGTTGTATGTTGCATATTGACTGAAAGAAAAAATCTTTATTCTTTATGGATTTTGGGACATCTGCATTTATTTTGAAAACAAAAGTTTTGGTGTCTCTAATATGCATCAGGTCAGCAATGTTGAAAATTATCCCAACCCTTTATCACTTGCTTGTCATTGTGGGTCGAGTTGAAGCTCAGGGCTTATACGAGCCATCAAATCTCAGTCAAAACTTACCTGATTCTTAACTGAAATAGGGCATGTGGTTGCAGAATAGAAATAACAAAAAAGAAATATGGAAGTCAGATAATTGATATCTTGCAGTGAATTTGCAGCAATGGAATTTCTAAACATTATTGAGATTGCTTGTAATAGAAGTGATAGATGGAGCTTGGACCACAGTTTATAGTTTTGCCCTATGGCAATCATACTTATGAAAGGTATAAACTAAAATAGTTTTCACTTTGATGAACAAGATTGATGACCTGTTGAAGAGGAATTGATATGACTAAATGGTGTTTGGAAAATCAAATCAGGATCTTTATACTCAATGTTTTTTTTTCATAGTTCAAAAAAAATAAATCTTATTATCAAGTTATGACTTGTGTATGTTTTCGCAAATACTTGAGTATTACATTTTGGAGGTCTTTGAGCTGAAAGGCACTTAGGGTACCTGAAAACAGTTAGCCCTTCCCTGCCTCAGATCGAAATTGATTTCTTTAGTCAGTAAACAGTACTTTTATATTTGAATGATATCGGTTATGAAATTTAAGCATTTGTGTAAGTTTCGAGAATTGTGTAAGCCGATGAGCTGAGGTTGTAATGAGTATCTTTTGATGGTAAGTGGCTGGTATTTTGACGTTTTTAAATCAGTATTGTAATGCCCGGGGATGGTTACGTAATACAGGATATTTTTTCAAGCTCCCAAAAGTCTCCATTAATATAATAATACGGTGTATGCTTTGAACTGACGCCTACATGTACTTGATAATTTCATATTTGTTCTTTTAACACCCTCACTTCAAGAGATATTTATTATTTGTTGTTATTTTTACTGTTAAAAAAACCACAAATACACTTATACCACACAGTTTTCCATTTTTACAGAATAAATCAAGGATTGTCCATTTTGATAAAAAGTGATATGCCTTTAATTATACAGATTACTAGTGCATATTTTTTTATGCATTGTGCACAATGTAAATGCTAGTATTATTATTATTACACTTGCTTTTCACATGTCATTCATTTAAATAAACCTTGAAACAAGCTAAAGGAGACGCTCGCTTAAATCTTCAAGTACAAACAAGTTTAACGGTATTCAGGAGATTACAGTGTGACTGTGTTTCCATTGATTTATGTCAGTTGTTTTGGTTCTGTTTAAGAGCCAGCTGCCTTACATTTGAAGGAAAAAAAAAAACAGTATTCGTTGGGAGTACTTTTGCGTGAATTTTCCAACAGTTTAATAAAATGAACATTTCAAAGCTATGCAATATCCTCCGCCGTCACTATAATTGCCTTTTCTCTTATACATGTACATTTCTTTAAATTCACCATTTAACTCTTGTCGATTGAATAACAACTGTGCTCATTTTCGAAAAGTGGATGTGAGAAAGTGGTTTTATGATAACTGTTAAAATATTATAATTGATGAAATATTGTTCAACCATAATACTCCCAACAGCACCACACCTCTATTGAAACTAACATTCATAAATACCTCAGACAGTTTAGCTATTCCTATTGGTCGAGAGCCCGTCACATGGCTGGTCTTAAACGGATGATAAAGACATGATGGCTAGCTGGTCTTAAACACTTTTCCAGTGTCACAATAAAATGTGGACTCCTAAAAATCCAGTGCCTCTTATCGTTTCATTGGTTGAACGTTCACAATCTTCACGTAGGCATGCGCAACACTACCAGGGAGTCAGAATTTTATAGTTCTAAATTCAAAACGCAACGCGCCAGGTGCGTTCTGCGCGACATCGCGCAGAACATGATACGCGCGCGTCAATCTCCATAAAAGGGTTGTTTACATCTTACTCGCCAGCTGAACACTCCATTATTTTGCAAGAGGGATGTTTCAAAAAGCATAAAGTGAATTTGTTGAACAAAATCGGGATTTTGTGAACGAATTATATGATTTTTTTTTTACCGAAAAGGTATTTATGAATGGGAATAAATATGTGCTCCGTCGGTATCACTCTGTTTAAGACCACTTAGAGTCTGGGTGCTGATAATTACCCTCGCCTCCGGCTCGGGTAATTATCAGCACCCAGACTCTAAGTGGTCTTAAACAGAGTGATAAAAACCTCCGCAGCACACATTTATTCCCTTATTAACAACCAAAACATGTTTAAATTGTTGTCCATGTTCACAACCACTTGTTTCATTGTGCAGATTTAAGCTTTTTGAGCAATTTGTATTCATTGTAATTATGGCTACCTGAGAACTTCTGAACAGGGGGAACTCGTACCATACTTCACATGGGGGCGCTGTTCAAATCCGACGATTGTTAACACTGTATCACAGATTAGGGTACACATACCCCTATATATTTTTGCCATATAGCCTCAATCCTGCAAAAATTCTTTCTTTTGCAATAAGGACTTTGGAGGATTTGGTAAGGTTCAGCATAAGTCTGTAAGCCTAAGGCTATTTGGATCAAGTTTAAACCTATTACTAGGGTGAAGGTCAGTGGCGTCACCAGACTTTTCAGTCTGGGGGGGGGGGGGCGCACAGGGAGGCACCAGCATTTGATGGGGGGCACTTGGGTGGATACGGATCGCCGTCCTGGGGGAGGGGTCTAAGGGGAGGTCTAAAATTTTCGCATACGGAGGATGGGCTAGATGCAAAATGGTGCCACATTTGATGCTAAATTCGATCTGAAGATATCTCCAGAAATTGCTATTTTGAGGTAATGATTTTAACAACGCGCAGAATTTTTTTTACCAACCCAAATCTCAGATGGGGGGGCACTCGGGGGCACTAGGTTTTCCAGGGGGGGGGGGGGCACGTGCCACCCCTGGCCCCCCCCCCTTGGCGACGCCACTTGTGAAGGTGCTCTTCTTAAACCATGTCATTTCCCAAGACGAGAGACCACTCTCTCTGCGACGTCAAGGCTAAGGATGCATGTCTGTTATTCTCTAAATTCTAAAGAGTGAATTAGGAACTACACGCTTTTGAGTGAAAATCACTCTCATTTTTGATTGAAAAAGTCTGAAAAAAGAACCACCTCAGTCGAAGCTCGGGTGAAAACTCGATCTTTACGATTGAAGGAATTTCATTCTTAAACGTCTGGTCCCTAGTTTCCGACTGTGGGAGTGAATCTTCACTCGAATTGAGTGAATTTTCACTTTTTTGAATTTAGAGAGTAGGCCTAAGGGTGCAGGCCCGTTTTGGAGGATATATCTCGCCGATTGTGACTTGTTAACTTTCTGCTAATATTACCCCCCCCCCGAAAAAAAAATATATATATATTTCATATTTAAAAAGATATGTAGCACCAAACATAGTAATGACTGGAAAGCCAATTTCATAAGCTACTTTTAGATGAAAAATACTGACATTGCTTAATCCGTTCAAAGAATATCACCATTTAAACGCAATGACCCTAAAACCTGTTTCGTCCAAAACCCCAGAGTTTATTGTGTATTCTGATTTTTTGGAACAACAAAGAAACTGACACAGAATACTTGTTTCAACAACTGTCAACAACTGTAAAGCACAATATCTTTATTAACAACCCGGGTTATGCAAACAATAATTTATGATTGATACAATCCACTTTTTTAAAACGACGGGCCTGCAAACGGCCGACTTTGTTGAATATTTTATACTTTTAAACTGAGGTTTTAGTTGTATAACGCTGGTGATGTTTGAAGACAATTGTGACGACGATTCTTGTAATCGCATTTTTGGACGAAAAAGGTTTTAGGGTCATTGTGTTTAAATGGTGATATTATTTCAATGGATTGAGCAATTTCAGTATATTTTTCATCTAAAAGTAGCTTATGAAATTGGCTTTCCAGTCATAACGTTTGGTGCTACATATTTTTTTGATATGAAATATAATTTTGGGGGTTTGGGTTCCGCTTGTTTTCGACTCGCCCTGTATTTGACATTCGCATTGCATCAAATATATGGGTATATAGGGGCGAACTTAAAAGTATTGTTATTCTTCATTATTTCGTCCAGATTATAAAGTGATCATCGATTCACATATAAATGCATTGAATATTAGTATATATGAGTAATAAAACCGATGATAAATGATTATGCATTATACTGCCCTCGTGTGTCTGTAATCACAGGTCAATTTTTATGACTGGCTTCCGATTGCGTTAGGATAGAGATTCGGGGGTTGCCTGTACATGTACTTGTTGCTCGTGAGTTTGATCAGATCCTTGCAAGGGCGTCAGTTGCTACTCAAACGTGGGGGGCATACCTTGATCAGAACAAACTTGGACTTTCCGTTGCAACATTCAATTACAAACTTTTGAAATCAATACGGTACAAGGGTCAGAGGGCTTCATTCAACGGTTTAGATTAAAGAATGCCTACATGTTTTAAAATTAAATTAAATATTTAATTTTAAGCATCATGATTTTATTCCAAATTCTCAACATCATTAAATCTATAATTTTTGAGCTGTCCTTTTGCATGTCTGGATCAGCACCACCTGCTTTTCAAGTACGACGATGCAAATGTAACATTGCGTATTCATGAATTCAACTCGGGATTTCTTTCACCGGATGTTTTCATAGGTTAATGGTTTCGTTATACAACTCGTCTTGTTTTGCGGTAGAATTAAAAATTAGATAAGGCCCCAAGTGGCCAAGTCATAGGGTTGCACCACGAACCGACGTATCGCATTTGTTTGTGTTTCTAGAAAAACCGATTTAAAGTTGGTCATTATTTTGTAGGCTCATTCCATACACTCCCTGTGTAAGAATTCAAGCTGTTTCGTTTTTGCTAGTAAATTGTAGATTACATTTTATTGTATGCAATCCGTGTGCATCTGAGTTGCTTAGTTTTTTGAGAAATTCATTTCCAAAGTTATTCGTCACTTCGTGAAACACATTTTTAGCATGTTTATCGTATGTCATACAGCGCGCGTAATACTGGCTTTGTGCTAGATACGAAGTATCTATCTTCGGTGTGCTATCTTCAGAAATACACTCTGCTGCATGAATCAGTCTATAACATGACATATGGTAAACATGCAATACCAAAATGCCGAAACAGCCATGTGTTTGTCCACAAACATCAATCTAGTTTACATTCTTTTCATTCCTTACTAAACTTACCTGTTTTACCAGTTTGTACCTAACACTGCCGTATTTTAGAGAGGTGTTGGGTTTCTTATCAAATGTTTGTCTTTTAATGATGGAAGTAGTTTTCTTTCACGTTTAGTTTTAGCAAATTAATATAGGAAAGGTTTGTACGTTTATATACTGTTTTCTGTGACCACTATTTGTGGTGTTATTTTTGCGTTCAGTTTGTAAAATCTGAATTATCATTGAATATTGGTGGACTCAGTTGTGCAGTGATTCAGGGTAAACAACAGTAAGTTATTTATTATTTTTCCACATCTTAACAAAACACTCCTGAACCTAATCGATTTAAGGAATTTCTGCATTTAGTTGTTTTGTGTCACCGGTTGTTCAGATCGTTGATATTGTGCAGTGCATTAATTTGCGTGCTCCTCATAAGCTTAGGTGCGATATGTCAAAAGAATTAAGGACTAGAATTCTTTCCAAATATTTGTGTAATCCTATTTTGTTCCGAACATTTTTTTCACAGTGGTGTGATCTTGAATGTGGGTCTGCAAAAGCTTGGCGTTTGGGTAAAGATGCTCTGTTGACTCAACGGGCATTAATCCCCCCCCCCCAAAAGCAAATGCGCATGCGTTGTACGGCTTCCTGCAGACGATGGACTTTTTATGTAGCAGACGACGGCCCGGCGATGTAGACCAACTAGAAATAGAAGTCATGAAATGTAACGCATTGTTACATTTTATGACTTGAAATGCATTGATCGGTTTATTTTGTTAAAAAAATGTAATTTAAAATGGAATAGTGTTCAATAGTTAATCCATTTTGAAAATATTTCTCTTAGTTATGCATTTATTTATCAGATAACATTTCAGGAAACATCAAAATAACATTTAAATGTACAATATTGAAATTCATTACAATAAAACTACAAATCACATCAAAGGAAATGGACAAAATGACAAACTACAAAGGGCAAAGATACAAGAAACTTAAATACAAGAAATAATTAACTGTACAATATGCAGGCCTGGAGGATTGCCTTCAAAGCTAATCAAAATAAAATAAAAAGTAGCTTATCCAGAGGCTACAACAGTACACTTTTTACACAAAATACAAAATAAGATTCATTACATTCCCATAATCAAACTGAACACTCGGAATGGGAGCAAAAACTAGCTCAACATTTACAAGTTTTAACTTTCACACAATATGCTGAACTTGCAAGTTTAAAGCCCAGACTACAGGCTTTATTAGTTCATCGACTATACACATGCATTTGTATACCTTGTTGTTGGGAAAATTGCAATATGAAGTAAATTCGACTGGTATTCTTTTTTTAAAGAATAGTTGAATAATACAAATGACACCTCATAAATAGGTCATTTCTCATCAATCTTTTCCAGATTTTGAAGCTTCTGATAAGTGAAATAGCTCTCAAAATTTTATTTACTGCATTAATATTCAATACTACATGCGCACTGACAAGTGCAGGAGATCTGAAGCGCTACTAAGGAGCAAGAGGAGCTTGACTCTCGCCACCATGAACGTTCGAACGATCGAGAGCCAAGGAGCTAGCAGAGGCGATGAGGAAGCAGAGAGTCGCCGTGTGTGGAGTGCAGGAACACAGGAGGGTGCATAAAGAAGACATGAAGGGGGGTTTGGACATTACAATGGTAGATGAGTACCAACTCATCACGGCATCAGCATGGAGGAATGAGGCTCAGGCGGCAACCGGTGGGGTTGGACTCATGCTTAACAAGGAGGCGCAGGAGACGATCATCTGTGCAACTCGGACATCCAACAGGGTCATACTTGCTTCTTTCAGAAGCAATCCAATCCTGACCATTGTGGTTGCCTACGCGCCAACACTCGATGCGAAGAGCGAGGAGAAGGATAACTTCTACAGGGACCTCAGGCACGCAGTAGAGGCCGTCCCAGTCCACAACTTCCTGTGCATTCTTGGCGAATTCAACGCTAGAATCGGGCAGGAGGACGCTACATTCACCTATCATCTGGGAAAAACTAACAACAATGGGGCTCGGATGCTAGAGCTGATGGAGTACTACTCCCTCCTCGCAAGCAACACGATGTTCGAGAAGAGAAGGGGTCGTCTGTGGTCATGGCTGTCACCAAGCAAATCGAAGGCTCAGATAGACTTCATACTGACGAGGCGAAAGTGGCGGAGCAGCGTGGTCGACTCAGGTGCCTACAACACCTTTGCATCTGTGGGGTCTGATCATCGTGTGGTGGCGATAAAGGTGCGCCTTTGCCTCCGAGCGCCTCAAAAGGCAACCAAGAGAAAGGTCCAGTACGAGTGGTGGAGGCTGAGGGGTAACAGCGAGCTGCAGGAGAGATACGCTGTGGAGGTCAGCAACCGGTTCCAGGCTCTGATCGAAGAGGGGGAGTCAACAACGGATCGCTATGGAAAGTTCGTGAAAGCTAACGAGGATGCAACAGAGGAGTGTATGGACAAGGTGCCCAAGAGGGGGAAGAAGTCTAGGGTTGCAGCGGACCCTCGAGTCATCAGATCCAGGGAAGACATGGTAGCAGCGTACAGTAAGCTACTCAAGCACCGCTGTGAAACCAATCGGGAAGAGTACAACAACAAGAAGAAGGTTTTATACCTAACCTATGATGCCATCGAAGAGGAGGAGCTTGCCAACAAGATAAAAAAAGTGGAGGAAGCTCATCTCAACCACAAGCACAGTAAGAGCTGGAAGCTGATCAAAGAGATCACTGGTACAGGTTCCGCCAGACCCTCTCAAATCAAGGGCGAGTCCGATAAAGAGCGAGTCAAGGCATGGTACAGCCATTTCAAAAACCTTCTCGGGGCTGAACCAGTGGTGCTGGACGTACAGTCTGAAGTTGAGCGCGTTTTCGAAGACCTAGACATCGAGGATGGGCCATTCACAAGGGAAGAGTATGACAATGCAAAAACATCACTGAAGGGAGGAAAGAGCAGTGGTGTGGATGGAATTGTCCCGGAAATACTCAAGTATGTCCCCATTGACGACATCGTGCTCGGCTTCATCAACAGTGCTTATGAGAATGGGGAACTTCCGGATCAATGGAGCACCCTCAACATCATCCCTGTTCCAAAATCCGGGGACCTCACATCCACCGACAACTACCGGGGCATCAGCCTGAGCTCTGTCATGGCAAAAACATTTAACCGGATGGTTCTCAACCGTATCCGCCCTGCTCTAGACCCTCTCCTAAGAACAGCTCAAAATGGTTTTCGCCAAAAAAGGACAACTGTGGGTCAAATCATTGCACTTCGGAGGATCATCGAGGGCGTCAAGAGCAAGAATCTTCCTGCTGTGATGACGTTCATAGACTTCAAAAAGGCTTTTGACTCAATCCACAGGGGGAAGATGCTCGATATCCTTAGTGCATATGGGATACCAAAGAAGCTTGTGGAAACTGTGGCAGCATCCTACTCTCGCACTTGGGCCAGGGTCACCACACCTGATGGAACTACCGATCCGTTTAACATCTCTGCAGGAGTGCTACAGGGCGATACCCTCGCTCCTTATCTCTTCATCATTGTGCTGGATTATGCTTTGAGGAGGGCCATTGACGGGAGAGAGGTGGAGTTAGGTTTCACCTTGACACAGCGCAAGAGCCGGCGAGTGCCTCCAGTAACAGTCACCGATCTGGACTTCGCCGATGACATAGTACTGATCTCAAACACTGTGGAACAGGCTCGTACCCTTCTCATCTCGGTGGAGGAAGAATGTTTGAAGATGGGATTACATCTCAACACTGGGAAGACCAAAGTGCTGGCATACAACACGACTGACGCTACCGTCCACACCAGAGACGGCACGCTGCTGAAGATCGTGTCCGATTTCAAATATCTTGGAGCGTATGTCGACTCAAGCGGAAAAGACATCAAGACCAGACGAGGATTGGCGTGGTCAGCACTTCACAGCATGAAAAAGGTATGGACATCAGCCATCAGTACAAAGCTCAAAAGATCGCTCTTCATCTCCACGATTGAGTCCGTCCTACTCTATGGTGCAGAGACGTGGACCCTCACAACCAAGGAGGAGAAGTCACTGGATGGATGCTACACTCGCATGCTACGTATAGCCCTCAACGTATCGTGGCAGGATCGTATGAGGAATGATGACCTCTACAATGGCATGCAGAGAGTGACTCACAAGATCAGACAGCGTCGTCTTAATCTTGCTGGCCACTGCGTCCGCCACCCTGAGCTTGCTGCCCACCCAACCATACTGTGGGAGCCCACCCAGGGCACTGCCTTAAGAAGGAGAAGAAGTCTGACCTTTGTGGACCAGCTCAAGAGGGACACTGATCTCACATCTGCAGAGGAGCTGCGCACCTGCATGGTGGATCGAGACAGCTGGAGGAAGAGGACTCAGGGACTGGCTCGTGATGTCGTCACAACCCAGGCGATCCCGACATGATGATGATGATGACATGCGCACTTTTATAAAACAATTTTTAAACGAAACAATTGGGGAAAAATTGACCTTCACAGGCGCGCAAAAAAATAAGTTCACATTACAGCAGCCATATTTCGCGCATGCGCCCAAGGTATATCACCCATGTAGAGAGGTGTCTCTACCACATAGCTGCACAACCGACCGATCATAACATATAGGCCTAAGCATCTTTTTATCGAATGCGTGCAGCTTCAAGTCTTGCGCTGGCCTTTCTCTAAAATCGCGGACTTCGGTTGTCCTGTGACCTAAGCGCGAACGCTTTCCTTGAATACAGGTACGTACAAAGTTCTTACTAACCTTCAGTAGTAATTTTCCCAGTTGACGTCCCGAAGGCGTAGACAAATCGATGACAACCAAAAATCCGTATGTCGATCAAAATTTGTCAACGCCTTGTCGTCTTTTCATTCTGATCATTAAAAAGTATGTGTTGATGCACAGATGGTTTATGCGTAGAGGGGCCGAATTTGTTATGTTTCTACCATGAAGAGAAGTATAGATGTAAGGGTTATAGCTGCTAGAGGAATCTGAGTCACTGCTGTCTATCATCCACCTGATATGAAGACTATACCCCAGTCTGGACTGTTGAGATTTAATTTGGATAATATCCAGAAGCGACCCTGTGCTGCCTCAATGCAAACACAGGCACAAACCCCATGTGAAGGGTGTCTATAAAAACATAAATATTATTATAAATTTAACCTTTTTCGCGTGACACCATTTTAAAGTTTAGGTCATAACGACATATATAATAGAACTTCAAATCCATTTGGCAAGTGACTTAGGACGTACTTGATCAACATACTAATTTTGAAATGACGTGAATGACGTAATCATTGGAATGCTTGCTATTTTTTGAATATTTTAATTTTGAACTAATTAATTACTTTCTTACCCAAAGAACGATTAATGCGAATATTACAATTTTTTTTTTAAAATAAATTTGGCAACATTAAGAGATGGGCAATGTATAACAAATTAGGACGTACTATCTGTATAGCTACCGATGCATTCTCGCTGTATATACTGATACATATGGACTATCATTTCGTCATTAATTAATTAATTATGAACTCGTCGGGTGCCCGGCAGAAGGGCATATGAACGTTCTGACGCAAAAATCATTTTCAAGAAAATTGCATTGAAAGGTTTCATTTTTCCCATGCGCGCATTTTGAATCAAAATGTTAAAATTTCATTACAATGGAGGCAGTTTTCTGCATATGCCCTTTTGCTAGGAACATTTTGGTCATTATATTGCATAAGGGAATATGCACATATGCCCTTATATATGCATATATGGAGGCAGTTTTCTGCATATGCCCTTTTGCTGGGAACATTTTGGTCATTATATTGCATAAGGGAATATGCACATATGCCCTTAAAATATATGCATAATATGGAGGCAGTTTTCTGCATATGCCCTTTTGCTGGGAACATTTTGGTCATTACGCGCTATTGCATAAGGGAATATGCACATATGCCCTTATATATGCATATATGGAGGCAGTTTTCTGCATATGCCCTTTTGCTGGGAACATTTTGGTCATTATATTGCATAAGGGAATATGCACATATGCCCTTATAATGCATATATGGAGGCAGTTTTCTGCATATGCCCTTTTGCTGGGAACATTTTGGTCATTACGCGCTATTGCATAAGGAAATATGCACAAATGCCCTTCTGCCGGGCACACGACGAACTATAGTCATCATTATTTTTGGTTCTAACTTTAGATTATGAAGTTTGTAATCTGGAACAAATTAAATTCATGAACGGACATAATTCTAGTTATCTGCAAGAAAATATCCTTCAAAATACATAATGTGCAAAGGCGCCTAGATGACGTGGACAGACGAGGTTCTACGGGGGGGCTAGGGGGGGCTGTAGCCCCCCCCCAAATTTTTGTCTAGCCCCCCAAAATAAATTCTGTAAAAAAAAATGCATTAGCAAAAAGAAGGATTGTGATGTACATGCGAACGGTCTCCCCCTAAAGAAGAAATAGCCGTGACAAGGGTGCATTAGTTAATATATTGTAAATGATGTTAGGATTTTATTGGCGCTCCCCATTGAAAATATGGCAAGAGCCCCCACCTATTGATTTTCGGAGGCCTAAGTGTCTGGAAAAATAACTGGTCAACATTTCAGCACGCCTCCCTGAAAACAATTCTGGATCTACCGTGCTAGCACCCCCCCAAAAAATATTGGTTCTAGAACCGCGCCTGGACGTGGATGGACCCTAGGCAGATATGATAGACTGGTACCAAACGTTTATTTACAACTGCCGTATTGTGGCCGTGTGGTAGTAAACAATGGCTATATGCATCGGCGGTTCACCAAAAAGGGGCACTTGCTTCATCCGTGCTGAAATGTCGACACGCTTTTTGCACCTGACACTTGGCCTCCGTGAAATTAACTAGTGGGGGGTACCATTATGCAAACTACGCATTATGTGCCCATTTTCAGGGCGTATTGTAAGGGTTTTGGGGCTTGGTTTTCATATTCCTCCTTCATATTAGAACTCTTTATATCATTTTGGAAAATGGTTACTGAAAACAAATTATCCGAAATTTTAGGGCCAGTTTTGTTTTCATCGCGAGGGGGCACATTTATGCTCGAAGGGGTACATTTTAGTCAGCACTTGGCTAAATCTGAGGGCAAGTGACCCCCTCCCCCAGCCCCCCCCCGGTTCCACCGCCCCTGGCTATATCGTAAATGGTGCAGCCCACGGCGTCACTGTTGAGGTTTATTAGCTATTTGGATATACCGTCGTGCAATATAGTGAACTTTTCGGCGCCTTTATGTTTCTGATGGATTTTTATGGTATTTAGTAAATATTCAGTTACATGTAACTATTTTTGGCTCCCTTCAATTGGAGCTCTTTTGGGGAAACTGTATGCGGTTCACACGCAGAAATATATTAAAACACATGCAAAAACGCACGTGCATTGGCATGGAAGATAATAAAAACATACGCCAAATGACAATTGGCATACAACAAGCCATACAATTTATCTAAATCTTTTTACCCATTTGAGATCTGTTCTCAATTTTCTATGAATGATATTACGTTGCATCTGTCAATTGGGCAATAAACCACATAAACTAACCAAGCAAGCAAGGAACGTAATTATAATGAAAAAGACGGTCACTACGCGTACGGAGCACATAGAACTGACTTGAGTTAGTCAAATACCGTGAGCGATATAGGAGCAAAATGCCGCATCGGATTCCAATAAAAACAAGGGGTTCATCATCAAAGGTAATCTTGGCTCAGGACTGGAATTGTTACACTTCTTTTCTGATTCAACTGAATAGAATTGTGTGTGGTAGCAGCTATAGGCTTATCGTCTTGTTGTTATTTACGAATGTCGATAATGTTCAAATACACTGTTATTTTTTGACAACAGGTTAATTGCTCGAAACCGACGTGGTATACTGTCCATCAACTATGGGTCTTTTCCAGTGCTTCAGAGAAATGTTCAGCTCCTCAACTCGAAGAAAACCTGTGCAGAGGGACGCAATCCCAACACCTCTACATCGATGCCTTGGTGTAGTCGACCTGACTTTACTTGGTGTCGGAAGTATGATAGGATCTGGTAGTTTTCTTTTACCGGGACAAGTTTCTGGAGTAGTGGCGGGTCCGGCTGCTCTATTGGTTTTCTTCCTCTCGGGTATGTTGGCTTTACTGTCTGGCCTGTGTTACATAGAGTGTGCCTTACAGCTACCTGGAACGGGAGCGTCTTACCTGTACGCCTATGCGACACTTGGAGAGATGATAGCGTTCTTAACTGGGTGGAGTGGTGTGGCAGGACGAATCGTTGCGCTTGCTTGCATAGGACAGGTATGGAGCGCATATTTAGACGATGCTTTAGGTGGCTCCATTGGAAATGCTACCGTCCAGTTTGTCCTTGGAGGTCAGGAATGGAATGCACCTCTTCTTGGTACCCATCCCGATTTTATCGCTGGATTGTTGATCCTTGTGTCTGGTGGTATTATTTCTTTAGGTACCAATGTATTCTCCAAAGCTAACAATTTATTCATGATAACCACTTTACTGACTCTGATGTTGGTTTTCATTGTGGCCATGATTCATGCAGATTTTCCCCTCGTAACAGAGCATGGGTTTGCACCAAGGGGAGTTGGATTTGATGAGATTGTAGGAAGTGCAATCATTGCTTACGCAGGTTATGCTGGGATCGAATCTATCGCCCTAGCAGCTGAGGAAGCAAAAGACCAATCCAAGGATCTCTTGATAGGACTTCTGTCTGCTCTTGGAATCAGTATCTTAGTCTACATGACTGGAGTCCTCTCAGTCACTGTATTAACAGAATACAGCAACATCGATCTTAAAACCCCGTTTGAGGCAGCGTTTAATGATCTTGATGGTCTACGTTGGATGAAGTACATCGTAGCAGTAGGTGCGTTATGCAGCATAACGGGAGGTGCTCTAAACATGTCCTACGCTATGACTCGTTTCATATATCCCATGTCAAGAGATGGACTTCTTCCTTCTGTGCTCTCCAGGACCAACGAGAAAACTAAGACTCCCTTGCTAGCTAACCTTCTTGGCACATGCATTTCTGTTGTTTTTGCCGTATTAATTGGCATCAAGATTTTAATACAGACCGGCTCCATGCTATATACACTTGAGACCGTCATTATAATATTTGCGGTGACTATCTTGCGTTACAGACCCCCTAACCGGAGTGGCGGGTACGTAGAATTGGGCGGCGAAGATAAGGGTGATTTCAAGGAGGGTGCCAACGAGGCTCATGGACGCAAGAATACTACAACAGATTTGAATGGATTGCTTAAACCTAAGCCAGAAACTGACACTGCTGAAACCAACGCTACAAACGAGCTACCAAAGCGTCCATCTTGGATTCACAAGGGCTGTGCCATCATTCTTCGATGGATCAGAGAACATACAACCAGATCGGTGATTCTATCACTCTGTTTTCACCTCATCTTTGAGTTCCTTCTCGTAGCCTTGTTGACCTTCAAAATGGACGACTTATTGCGAGTCCATGACCCAGATCTAATTCTCGGGATAGTCGTACGCAGCGCTTTAACTCTCGTCTCGTGCTGTCCACTATTACTTCTACCGCAATACACCGATGACCTCCCATTCAAAGTAAGATTTCAAAAAAATTAAATAATTTAGTAACAAAAAGCCATTTACCTTCGGCATATTGAAACATACACGAACAGAAGCGATTCTTTATTTTACCATGTTATTGTACAGAGAAGCCATGGGGAAAAATCCATATCTGCAAGCCTTTTCTCATATTAAATAACCGGCATATCCATCAACCGACCATTTGGGTGCACACATGTTAATAGGCCTCAACCCCATCGCCGAGCTCATGAATAAAAAGTCGTACCCTCAAAATATTTTAAATTAGAGAGTTCTGAGAGCCATACAATTGGAGAATTGAAGAGATGGCAATGAACCTCTAGCCCGGACTTAGGGCTTCCAATTCTGAGCATTTTGGATGCAATAGTGCTCGAAAGTGGCGCTAATTTCTCGAAAAGGCAATGGTCAACCCTCCAAAAAATGAAAAGAAAATGAAAGATGACATGATGATCATCATTTTTCTGTGCAGCTTAAATACATGTGAGAGTTTTGAGTATTTTTAAAACAATTTTGAAGTATGGGCGTTTAGCAATGGTGTCTGTTGGAATTTTAATACAGGGGTGTATCCATCTGATAGGAAATCATTAAAATGTCTCCCTAATATATCTTGTCTTCCTTATGTACAACTTTTTTTAAGCAAATCATGTCTCCCTGATGGGCCGTTTGCGATATGTTGATGAATTCAAAGACAGATATAATCATTTTACGTTGATGTTGTTCAATAAAAACAATTGTCGTAGCACCGGTCGCACTCTAAATCAGTTATTTATTCGATTAGCGCAAGATTTTCAGCATTTCCAAGTTTGTAATTCCTGTGAGTTTGTTGGTCATAACAAACTAAATGGTTAACCGTACTATTAATTTCGAATTGGCGAATGCGCAGTACTTTCAGTTTTGAAATAAAAATAACCCAAATATTCTGGACTTTTTGTTGATACAGGTACCACTTATGCCCTTGCTACCGCTGATTGCTTTACTTGCTGCTGTCATTCTGTTGCTACACTTTAATTCCTTGGTCTATGTAGGAGTCGTCGTTTGGTTGTGTTTAGGTAAATAATATCACATTATATGCTGCCCATGCAGGATATAAGCGGGAAGGGGAAAATTCGCGCAAGAATCGAAGGCATGTGCAGCTATTGTTTTCCCGTAGAGATGCTATTTCTCCTTGTTCGAATGTATTTTGAGCTATGTTCATTGTTCATTGTTCATTGTTCATTTATTTTCCACAGTGCCACACATTTTTAATGATCGTAATTAATACAAAAAAGATACTATATAAACAGATAGTGAGACTGTAGAGGAACCCACTAAGAAGCTAAGCTTGTAATCGTAGGCCCCTTGTATACAAATTTAAAGTTGTTTTTAATACATAAGACACAGGACAGACAATAGACAAGGACAATACACAAACTTTACATGCCAGTTAACAAGCAGGATAAGATTTGTTGCACAAGCAATTCTCGAAGTTAATGGGTTACACGGGATCATAATAATTATACAACAGGGTCGATTTATATTTCCGTTTGAAAGTAGACAAATTTTTGGATGTTTTCAGGTTCTCGGTAAAGGAGTTCCACAGCCTGGGTCCCTCATATCTAATAGTTTTTTGGGCTAAAGTTGTGCGAGTCAATGGGAGATGAAAGTTAGAGACTTGACGAGTATAATGGGAATGAACATCAAAATTCCGGGTAAAAATTGAAGTAATGGAAGATGGTGAGGTGTCAGAAGCAGATTGATACATTAGAGACCCAAGCTGATGGAAATAAATATCTTTAACTTTCAAAATTTTGTGTTTGAAAAATAGGGGATCAGTATGGGCATTAAAATCAGTAAAATTAATTATTCGAAGAGCCCGTTTTTGTAAAAGGAAAAGCCTATTGAGATTACCGAGGAACATGCTCCCAGGCTAGAATACCATTACTGAGGTACGACAATATTAATGTATTATACAGTGAAACTAAAATTGTGGGAGGGATAAAATATTTGATCTTGTTGATGACACCTATGTTTCTCGCAATAATTTTACATAAATAATCTATATGATTAGTCCATGTTAATTTAGAATCTATATATAATCCAAGAAATTTAAGACAATCTGCTTTTTCCATGGCCATGTCATTAATTAATATGTTGGAAGGGAGATTACTGGCAGTTTTACTAAATAACATATAGTTGGTTTTCTTAATGTTAAGTGACAGCTTATTAACTGCAAACCAATTACAGATAGATTTTAACTCATAATTAACTGTGTTAGTGAGAGTAGTCAAATTGCTATTCGAGATAAATAAGTTGGAGTCATCAGAAAATAAAATAAATGAAAATACATCAGATGATTTAACAAAGTCATTAATATAGATCAGAAAAAGCAATGGGCCCAAAATTGACCCCTGCGGAACACCACATTTTAGGGCCTTACAAGTTGAATTTGAACCGCCTATAGATACATACTGTTGTCTGTCTGAAAGGTAACTTCTGAACCACTTTAGGGCTACTCCTCGAACACCATAATAAGAAAGCTTATATAGCAAAATGTCATGATCAATGGTATCAAAAGCTTTTGAAAGATCGAGGAATATCCCCAGAGTGTGTTCAGAGTTATCCATAGCAGTTGTTACTTTATCAACAAAATCAAGTATTGCATGTGTAGTTGAATGATTACTTCTAAATCCGTATTGACAGTCGGTTAAAATATTACATTTATTAAGAAATTGAATAATACGAACATAAACACATTTTTCAAAAATCTTTGAAAAACAGGTCAAAATAGAAATGGGTCTATAATTGATAACTGAATGAAGATCACCATTTTTAAAAATAGGAACAACCTTGGCAGTTTTAAGTGAGTTAGGAACAATGCCAGTTTTAAAGGAAGCGTTGATAATGTGAGTAATAGGTCTACTGATGACAGTTATAGTGTTTTTAATAATAGAAGAGTTAATCAGGTCGTGACCGGAGCTTGTTTTGTTCTGTAAGTTGTTGACGATATCAATCACTTCCTGTTCAACTACTGGTTGTAAAAACAAAGACCTTGGGTTCGGATCATTAAGAAAATCAACAAATGAACCATGTGAACTAGGAATATTTTTAGCGAGATTAGGGCCTAAATTAACAAAATAATCATTAAAGCAATTTGCAATATGAGTAAAATCATTGATTAACTTGCCTTCATGCATGATACTACTAATATGTTGAGAGGATAACTTATTATTAAGGACTGAATTTATGACCTTCCACGTGTTATGAATGTTGTTCTTTTCCTTATCAAACTGACAAACATAATATTGCTTTTAGAATTTCGTAAGAGACTAGTCAAAATATTTTTATATTTAATATATTTGAGTTTCCGCATGTTTGTCGGATTAGCAATGTAATGACGATATAACTTATTTTTCTTGTTAATTGATTTAAGAAGAAGTTTAGTAATCCACGGGGCAGTTTGGTTAGAATTAGACTTTGATGTGGGCTTATGTAAATTAGGTGGAATATTTTTATCAACTTTATCATTGAAATTGTCAATAAATAAATTAAATGCATAATCGGGATTATCACAGGTAGTAATGTTAGACCAGTCGGTTGCATGCAGATCTTCTTTAAGCCTCTGGATATTAAAATGAGTGAATTTACGGGAACCAACATAGTTAAAATGATTAGAGGAGGCACTAGATTTATGGGAGGACATTATCATAAAAATTGGTAAATGATCGGAAATATCAGACAAAATTATGCCTGAGTTGGGAGATGGTAACACATTCGTCAAAAATTATCAATTAGCGTAGCAGAAGAATCAGTTATTCTAGTGGGCTTATCAATTAATGGTAAAAAGAATAAGAAGTAATGAGATCAGTAAAAGCCTGTGTGCTGGGGCTGTATGATTGAGTAAATTAATATTAAAATCCCCAGAAATAATACAATTTTTGTTGGAAGATGTCATTCTACAAAACAAATTTTGAAAAGGTGGTAAAAAATCAAGTACATTGACAACTGGAGGTTTATATAAGACGCCTGTGATAATATCCTTAGTTTTGGTAAACGAAATTTCAACAAAAAGAGATTCTAAAACATCTTCAGAATGGGTAAGATCCTGTCTAATTTTAAAATCGAGGTCACAGGAAATATACAGAGCTACGCCTCCACCCATCTTTCCCTGTCTGTTATTAACAATGAGTTTATACCCTGGTAAAAAATAATAATTATGGGGATATGTTTTCAGCCAGGTTTCAGATAATGCGATGACCGAGAACTTATATTTCAATGTAAGCAACAAAAGTTTAAGTTGATCGAAATGTTTTTGAAGACTCCTAATATTGATATGAAGTAGAGAAAATCCATCAATATTTTTATAGGTCCCCGAGAACTGTTCACTAGAGTAATATTGTGAATTATTAAATAAATGGAAAGGATGTTAAATTAATCCAAGGCGAAAAGCTTCACAAAAGATCATAACATCGTCAGAACGTTGATAGATCATTACATTTCCGTCAGAAACAAAGAAAATAACGACGACCGCCCACCCCAAAACAAACCAACCTGTACCCACAATCATCATGAAATTAGTTTTAGTAACTGTTTCTGACGAAACGTTTAGCGACGTATTCTTGATTACAATGGCGACCGAATAATATCGCGTGTAGCCACGTGTTCAGTAAGTCAAAGAAGACCAACATAAAATTATGTGAAATGATTCTGTGAATCCGATATGTCCGCTATCGACGTGTACTATTTCATCAAGATGGATTCTGCTCAAGGTTGGCACCCTATATATTTTGTTTTGGTTCTTGCAGTGAAAGAACTTAAATTAGTGACGCACTCACAAATGATTATTTAGGTATTAACATAAGATTTCGTACAAATCCCCACCAGTTGAAATGTCTTAATACATGGTTAAATTCTTTTCTGAATCGACTTGTCTGTTTTCTTCTTACAGGACTCATCGTGTACGTTACGTACGGCATGAAGCACAGCGTGGAGGCCACACGACAAGATGTTCACCTAAATGATCAGTGACGAAGGCAGTGACGTCATTGCCAATGAAATGTTTCTTTGTGTTGACTGATCAATGACGTTTCATTTTCTCATTGGCTGATGATTTCTGGATCCAATTTCATGTGGCTTCCAAGCAGAATTACATGAGAACAAGTCATAATAATGATGCTGTATTCATTTCATGACATTTTCTTAAAATCTGTTTTTCTAAGAACACGGTCATTATTGCGAAAATATTCATTGAATGACTTTTTAGGCTTGTATAACGTTTCGTGTAGCAAGTCATTGCTGCGTATAGCAGATTTCTGTTCTCAGCAGATCCACGTAGTTAATTGGCATTTGGTTTGAATCCAGATGTACTTACCATAAGAGGATCCCTACGCCCAAAATCGACTCCAGACACAAGACGTCTACAAGCCTCATCAGCGTGACTCCATCCCATGCATGCCATAGGCCAATTTCGCAAAGAGCTCATCTATCAAATATTGTTCCCTCTGACAGACATTTTAAATGTTCTCACCGATATTAGGTACATGAATTAGTTCCTGGCTTTCATACAGAAGGCTCATTTACATATTCTGCGAATCCTGACATGTAAGCTCAGTCAATATCTAAACTCCACCGAAATGCGTTCACTGCACGATCTTAAGAGAGTCTGTGACGAGCTGGATCCAAATTTTAAACAGTTGGATTTATTTTCCCAAACATCATCTATACACTGCTCTGACTGCAGGGTTTAACGTTTGATGCTGTGGTCTGAATGACTGTAGAATCCACCAATCTTGATACCAAATTCCCAAACATATACACCAGTAGTGTATATCTTCTTTTTCAGATTAGCATTACGTACACTTTTTCATTCCACCTAGGACTATTGACACTTTCATACATTCGGGAGGTGTTATAGATGAAAACTGAAGTGATGTCATGATGACGTCATGATGATGTCATAAGTCATGTGACGTCACATTAAAGGGACATTTTCAAAAGCCGATATTTACAGAACTACATGTATAGGATACAAGGTGAGTACAAAAAAAGAACCCCCTTTTGTAATGACGTTCTGCATTTAGCCCTTTCGAGGATATCTAGGATACGAAAGCCCAATTAATGAGCTTTCTTTTAGTACAATAAAAGTTCTGTCCACGGATCACACGTGTTCCTTTTTTTTTGCAAAACGAAAACAATTAACATAGGGATAAATGTGAATTGTTTCGTTTTGCTGAAAGAACACTACTTACCTTTTTTTTTGTGATTTGTGGACAGAACTTTAAAACGGTGTTTGTGTTTAAATTTTCCGTAACTTAAAAAGTACAAAAGTGACTTGAATGATACTTGCACTAAAAGAAAGCGTATTAATTGGGCTTTCATATCCTAGATTTTGAAAGAGCTACATGCAGAACGTCATTACAAAGATGGTTCCTGCCATTTGGGTTTCCTTTCATTTGTCACACCCTGAACATGTAAGTCCCACATATTGCAATGCCTTTTGTCAATGACAAAATATTGATGTTGCATAACAGTGTGCTATCTTCAGAAATACACTCTGCTGCATGAATCAGTCTATAACATGACATATGGTAAACATGCAATACCAAAATGCCGAAACAGCCATGTGTTTGTCCACAAACATCAATCTAGTTTACATTCTTTTCATTCCTTACTAAACTTACCTGTTTCGCCAGTTTGTACCTAATACTGCCGTATTTTAGAGAGGTGTTGGGTTTCTTATCAAATGTTTGTCTTTTAATGATGGTACCGGTAGTAGTTTTCTTTCACGTTTAGTTTTAAGCAAATTAATATAGGAAAGGTTTGTACGTTTATATACTGTTTTCTGTGACCACTATTTGTGGTGTTATTTTTGCGTTCAGTTTGTAAAATCTGAATTATCATTGAATATTGGTGGACTCAGTTGTGCAGTGATTCAGGGTAAACAACAGTAAGTTATTTATTATTTTTCCACATCTTAACAAAACACTCCTGAACCTAATCGATTGAAGGAATTTCTGCATTTAGTTGTTTTGTGTCACCGGTTATTCAGAACGTTGATATTGTGCAGCGCATTTATTTGCGTGCTCCTCATAAGCTTAGGTGCGACTGTCAAAGAATTAAGGACTAGAATTCTTTCCAAATATTTGTGTAATCCTATTTTGTTCCGAATATTTTTTTTCACAGTGGTGTGATCTTGAATGTGGGTCTGCAAAAGCTTGGCGTTTGGGTAAAGATGCTCTGTTGACTCAACGGGCATTAATCCCCCCCCCCAAAAGCAAATTCGCATGCGTTGTACGGCTTCCTGCAGACGATGGACTTTTTATGTAGCAGACGACGGCCCGGCGATGTAGACCAACTAGAAATAGAAGTCATAAAATGTAACTCATTGTTACATTTTATGACTTGAAATGCATTGATCGGTTTATTTTGTAAAAAAAAAAAAATGTTATTCAAAATGGAATAGTGTTCAATAGTTAATATTATCAATTTTGAAAATATTTCTCTTAGTTATGCATTTATTTATCAGATAACATTTCAGGAAACATCAAAATAACATTTAAATGTACAATATTGAAATTCATTACAATAAAACTACAAATCACAACATGCGACCTTCACAGGCGCGCAAAAAAATAAGTTCACATTAGGCCTACAGCAGCCATATTTCGCGCATGCGCCCAAGCTATATCACCCAGGTAGAGAGGTGTCTCTACCACATAGCTGCACAACCGACCGATCATAACATATAGGCCTAAGCATCTTTTTTATCGAATGCGTGCATCTTCAAGTCTTGCGTTGGCCTTTCTCTAAAATCGCGGACTTCGGTTGTCCTGTGACCTAAGCGCGAACGCTTTCCTTGAATACAGGTACGTACCAAGTTCTTACTAACCGTCAGTAGTAATTTTCCCAGTTGACGTCCCGAAGGCGTAGACAAATCGATGACAACCAGAAATCCGTATGTCGATCAAAATTTGTCAACGCCTTGTCGTCTTTTCATTCTGATAATTAAAAAGTATGTGTTGATGCATAGATGGTTTATGCGTAGAGGGGCCGAATTTGTTATGTTTCGACCATGAAGAGAAGTATAGATGTAAGGGTTATAGCTGCTAGAGGAATCTGAGTCACATCCTGTCTATCATCCACCTGATATGAAGATTATACCCCAGTCTGGACTGTTGAGATTTAATTAGGATAATATCCAGAAGCGACCCTGTGCTGCCTCAATGCAAACACAGACACAAACTCCATGTGAAGGGTGTCTATGAAAACATATTATTATAAATTCATCCTTTTTCGCGTGACACCATTTTAAAGTTGAGGTCATAACGACATATATAATAGAACTTCAAATCCATTTGGCAAGTGACTTAGGACGTACTTGATCAACATACTAATTTTGAAATGACGCGAATGACGCAATCATTGGAATTCTTGCTATTTTTTAATATTTTAATTTTGAACTAATTAATTACTTTCTTATCCAAAGAGCGATTGATGCGAATATTACAATTCTTTTTTTAATAAATTTGGCAACATTAAGAGATGGGCAATGTATAACAAATTATGACGTACTATTTGTATAGCTACCGATGCATTCTCGCTGTATATACTTATACATATGGACTATCATTTCGTCATTAATTATTTAATTATGAACTATAGTCATCATTATTTTTGGTTCTAACTTTAGATTATGAAGTTTATAATCTGGAAAACATTTAATTCATGAACGGACATGATTCTAGTTATCTACATGAAAATATCCTTCAAAATACATAATGTGCAACGG
Source organism: Patiria pectinifera (assembly GCA_029964075.1). Lineage (NCBI taxonomy): Eukaryota > Metazoa > Echinodermata > Asteroidea > Valvatida > Asterinidae > Patiria > Patiria pectinifera. Next base: position 54,041,867 of record CM057142.1, on the reverse strand, counting down.
TGCCTTGATGACGTGGATGGACCCTAGGCAGATATGATACCCTGGTACCAAACGTTTATTCACAACTGCCGTATTGTAGCCGTATGGTAGTAAACAATGGCTATATGCATCGGCGGCAGAACTGTTTACAGATATGCATCAGTCAATTGGGCAATAAACCACATAAACTAACCAAGCAAGCAAGCAATGTAATTATAATGAAAAAGACGGTCACTACGCGTACGGAGCAAATAGAACTGACAAAAGTTAGTCAAATACCGTGAGCGATATAGGAGCAAAATACCGCATCGGATTCCAATAAAAACAAGGGGTTCATCATCAAAGGTAATCTTGGCTCAGGACTGGAATTGTTACACTTCTTTTCTGACTCAACTTAATAGAATTGCGTGTGGGAGCAGCTATAGGCTTATCGTCTTGTTGTTATTTATAAATGTCGATGTTCAAATTCACTGTTATTTTTTTGAAAACAGGTTAATTGCTCGAAACCGACGTGGTATACTGTCCATCAACTATGGGTCTTTTCCAGTGCTTCAGAGAAATGTTCAGCTCCTCAACTCGAAGAAAACCTGTGCAGAGGGACGCAATCCCAACACCTCTACATCGATGCCTTGGTGTAGTCGACCTGACTTTACTTGGTGTCGGAAGTATGATAGGATCTGGTAGTTTTCTTTTACCGGGACAAGTTTCTGGAGTAGTGGCGGGTCCGGCTGCTCTATTGGTTTTCTTCCTCTCGGGTATGTTGGCTTTACTGTCTGGCCTGTGTTACATAGAGTGTGCCTTACAGCTACCTGGAACGGGTGCGTCTTACCTGTACGCCTATGCGACACTTGGAGAGATGATAGCGTTCCTAACTGGGTGGAGTAGTGTGGCAACACGAATCGTTGCGCTTGCTTTCATAGGACAGGTATGGAGCGCATATTTAGACGATGCTTTAGGAGGCTCCATAGGAAATGCTACCGTCCAGTTTGTCCTTGGAGGTCAGGAATGGAATGCACCTCTTCTTGGTACCCATCCCGATTTTATCGCTGGATTGCTGGTCCTTGTGTCTGGTGGTATTATTTCTTTAGGTACCAATGTATTCTCCAAAGCTAACAATTTATTCATGATAACCACTTTACTGACTCTGATGTTGGTTTTCATTGTGGCCATGATTCATGCAGATTTCTCCCTCGTAACAGAGCATGGGTTTGTACCAAGGGGAGTTGGATTTGAAGAGATTGTAGGAAGTGCAATCATTGCTTACGCAGGTTATGGTGGGATCGAATCTATTGCCCTAGCAGCTGAGGAAGCGAAAGACCAATCCAAGGATCTCTTGATAGGACTTCTGTCTGCCCTTGGAATCAGTATCTTAGTCTACATGACTGGAGTCCTCTCAGTCACTGTATTAACAGAATACAGCAACATCGATCTTAAAACCCCGTTTGAGGCAGCGTTTAATGATCTTGATGGTCTACGTTGGATGAAGTACATCGTAGCAGTAGGTGCGTTATGCAGCATAACGGGAGGTGCTCTAAACACATCCTACGCTTTGTCTCGTTTCATATATCCCATGTCAAGAGATGGACTTCTTCCTTCTGTGCTCTCCAGGACCAACGAGAGAACTAAGACTCCCTTGCTAGCTAACCTTCTTGGCACATGTATTTCTGTTGTTTTTGCCGTATTAATTGACATCAAGATTTTAATACAGACCGGCTCCATGCTATATACACTTGAGACCGTCATTATAATATTTGCGGTGACTATCTTGCGTTACAGACCCCCTAACCGGAGTGGCGGGTACGTAGAATTGGGCGGCGTAGACAAGGGCGATTTCAAGGAGGGTGCCAACGAGGCTCATGGACGCAAGAATACTACAATAGATTTGAATGGATTGCTTAAACCTAAGCCAGAATCTGACACTGCTGAAACCAACGCTACAAACGAGCTACCAAAGCGTCCATCTTGGATTCACAAGGGCTGTGCCATCATTCTTCAATGGATCAGAGAACATACAACCAGATCCGTGATTCTTTCACTCTGTTTTCACCTCATCTTTGAGTTCCTTCTCGTAGCCTTGTTGACCTTCAAAATGGACGACTTGTTGCGAGTCCATGACCCAGGTCTAATTCTCGGGATAGTCGTAAGCAGCGCTTTAACTCTCGTCTCGTGCTGTCCACTGTTACTTCTACCGCAATACACAGATGACCTCCCATTCAAAGTAAGATTTCAAAAAAAATTAAATAATTTAGTAACAAAAAGCCATTTACCTTCGGCATATTGAAACATACACGAACAGAAGCAATTCTTTATTTAACCATGTTATTGTACAGAGAAGCCATGGGGAAAAATCCATATCTGCAAGCCTTTTCTCATATTAAATAACCGGCCTATCCATCAACCGAACATTTGGGTGCACACCTGTTAATAGGCCTCAACCCCATCGCCGAGCTCATGAATAAAAAGTTATACATGTACCCTCAAAATATTTTAAATTAGAGAGTTCTGAGAGCCATAAAATTGGGGAATTGAAGAGATGGCAATGAACCTCTAGCCCGGACTTAGGGCTTCCAATTCTGAGCATTTTGGATGCAATAGTGCTCGAAAGTGGCGCTAATTTCTCGAAAAGGCAATGGTCAACCCTCCAAAAAATGAAAAGAAAATGAAAGATGACATGTTGATCATTATTTTTCTGTGCAGCTTAAATACATGTGAGAGTTCTGAGTATTTTTAAAACAATTTTGAAGTATGGGCGTTTAGCAATGGTGTCTTCTGGAATTTTAATACAAGGGTGCATCCATCTGATAGGAAATCATTAATGTCTCCCTAATATATCTTGTCTTCCTTATGTTCAAAGTTTTTTAAGCAAATCATGTCTCCCCGATGGGCCGTTTGCGATATTTTGATGAATTCAAAGACAAATATAATCATTGTACGTTGATGTTGTTCAATAAAAAAATTGTCGTAAGCGGGACCTGAACCTGCGCCCCCTGAACACTTTGAACACCGGTCGCACTCTAAATCAGTTATTTATTCGATTAGCGCAAGATTTTCAGCATTTCCAAGTTTCTAATTCCTGTGATTTTGTTGGTCATAACAAACTAAATGGTTAAACGTACTATTAATTTCGAATTGGCGAATGCGCAGTACTTTGAGTTTTGAAATGAAAATAACCCAAATATTCTGGACTTTTTGTTGATACAGGTACCACTTATGCCCTTGCTACCGCTGATTGCTTTGCTTGCTGCTGTCATTCTGTTACTACACCTTAACTCCTTGGTCTATGTAGGAGTCGTCGTTTGGTTGTGTTTAGGTAAATAATATCACATTATATGCTGCCCATGCAGGATATAAGCGGGAAGGGGAAAATTCGCACAAGACTCGAAGGCATGTGCAGCTATTTTTTTTCCCGCTGAGATGCTATTGCTCCTTGTTCGAATGTATTTTGAGCTATGTTAAATTAATCCAAGGCGAAAAGCTTCACAAAAGATCATAACATCGTCAGAACATTGACAGATCATTACATTTCCGTCAGAAACAAAGAAAATATAAACGACCGCCCGCCCCAAAACAAACCAACCTGTACCCACAATCGTCATGAAATTAGTTTTAGTAACTGTTTCTGACGAAACGTTTAACGACGTATTCTTGATTACAATGGCGACCGATTAATATCGCGTGTAGCCACATGTCCAGTAAGTCAAAGAAGACCAACATATGTTAAATGTTTCTGTGAATCCAATATGTCCACTATCGACGTGTACTATTTCATCAAGATGGATTCTGCTCAAGGTTGTCACCCTATATATTTTGTTTTGGTTCTTGCAGTGAAAGAACTTAAATTAGTGACGCACTCACAAATGATTATTTAGGTATTAACATAAGATTTCGTACAAATCCCCACCAGTTGAAATGTCCTTAATACATGGTTAAATTCGCACTTCATTTCTTTTCTGAATCGACTTGTCTGTTTTCTTCTTACAGGACTCATCGTGTACTTTACGTACGGCATGAAGCACAGCGTGGAGGCCACACGACAAGATGTTCACCTGAATGATCAGTGACGAAGGCAGTGACGTCATTGCCAATGAAATGTTTCTTTGTGTTGACTGATCAATGACGTTTCATTTTCTCATTGGCTGATGATTTCTGTATCCAATTTCATGTGGCTTCCAAGCAGAATTACATGAGAACAAGTCATAATAATGATGCTGCATTCATTTCATGACATTTTCTGAAAATCTGTTTTTCTAAGAACACGGTCATTATTGCGAAAATATTCATTGAATGACTTTTTAGGCTTGTATAACGTTTCGTGTAGCAAGTCATTGCTGCGTATAGCAGATTTCTGTGCTCACCAGATCCACATAGTTAATTGGCATTTGGTTTGAATCCAGACGTACTTACCATAAGAGGATCCCTACGCCCAAAATCGACTCCAGACACAAGACGTCTACAAGCCTCATCAGCGTGACTCCATCCCATGCATGTCATAGGCCAATTTCGTAAAGAGCTCATCTATCAAATATTGTTCCCTCTGACAGACATTTTAAATGTTCTCACCGATATTAGGTACATGAATTAGTTCCTGGCTTTCATGTAGAAGGCTCATTTACATATTCAGCGAATCCCGGCATGTAAACTCAGTCAATATCTAAACTCCACCGAAATGCGTTCACTGCACGATCTTAAGAGAGTCTGTGACGAGCTGGATCCAAATTTTAAACAATCGGATTTATTTCCCCAAACATCATCTATACACTGCTCTGACTGCAGGGTTAAACGTTCGATGCCGTGGTCTGAATGACTGTAGAATCCACCAATCTTGATACCAAATTCCCAAACATATACACCAGTGTATATCTTTTTTTTCAGATTAGCATTACGTACACTTTTTTATTCCACCTAGGACTTTTGACACTTTCATACATTCGACTGCCTTTATACTTGGCACACATAGTCTAGCACTTGCAGATGTGTGCCGAACAATTACGTCATCGTGAAGTCACATGAAAGGTGCAAATTTTGAAGGCTATAGAACTACAGGTCCGATTAGGTTGAAAGTTGGTATGTACTTCGACAGGGATATTTTATTGATGAAAGTTGATGTGACTTCATGATGACGTCACCATATGACATGTAACGTCATATCGAAGGTGCATACTTTGAAGGTCTATATCTACAGAACTACAGATTCGATTGGGTTGAAACTTGGTTGTGTACCTAAACCGGGAGGTGTTATAGATGAAAACTGAAGTGATGTCATGATGACGTCATGATGATGTTATAAGTCGTGTGACGTCACATTAAAGGGACAGTTTCAAAGGCCTATATCTACAGAACTACATGTATAGGATACAGGGCGAGTACAAAAAAAGAAACCCCTTCTGTAATGACGTCCTGCATGTAGCCCTTTCAAGGATATCTAGGATACATAAGCCCAATTAATGAGCTTTCTTTTAGTACAATAATCATTTAAATCACTCATGTACTTTTCAAATTACGGATTTTTAAACACAACCACCGTTTTAAAGTTCTGTCCACGGATCACACGTGTTCCTTCTTTTGCAAAACAATTAACATAAGCATGAATGTGAATTGTTTCGTTTTGCTGAAAGAACACTACTTACCTTTTTTGTGATTTGTGGACAGAACTTTAAAACGGTGTTTGTGTTTAAAATTTCGTAACTTGAAAAGTACAAAAGTGACTTGAATGATACTTGCACTAAAAGAAAGCGTATTAATTGGGCTTTCCTATCCTAGATTTTGAAAGAGCTACATAAAGAACGTCATTACAAAGATGGTTCCTGCCATTTGGGTTTCCTTTCATTTGTCACACCCTGTACATGTAAGTCCCACATATTGAAATGCCTTTTGTCAATGACAAAATATTGATGTTGCATAACAGTGTGCTATCTTCAGAAATACACTCTGCTGCATGAATCAGTCTATAACATGACATATGGTAGACATGCAATACCAAAATGCCGAAACAGCCATGTGTTTGTCCACAAACATCAATCTAGTTTACATTCTTTTCATTCCTTTTTCATTGCGCATGCGTTGTACAGCTTCCTGCAGACGATGGACTTTTTATGTAGCAGACGACGGCCCGGCGATGTAGACGAACTAAAAATAGAGGTCATAAAATGTAATGCATTGTAACATTGTATGACTTGAAATGCATTGATCGGTTTATTTTGTAAAAAAAATGTAATTTAAAATGGAATGGTATTCAATAGTTAATATTATCCATTTTGAAAATGTTTCTCTTAGTTATGCATTTGTTTAGCAGATAACATTGTAGGAAACATTAAATTAACATTTAAAAGCACAATATTGAAATTCATTACAATACAACTACAAATCACAACAAAGGAAATGGACAAAATGACAAACTACAAAGGGCAAAGATACAAGAAACTTAAATACAAGAAATAATTAACTGTACAATATGCAGGCCTGGAGGATTACCTACAAAGCTAATCAAAATAAAATAAATAGTAGCTTATCCAGAGGCTCTCCAACTACAGCAGTACACTTTTTACACAAAATACAAAATAAGATTCATTACATTCCCATTATCAAAAAGAACACTCGGAATGGGAGAAAAACTAGCTCAACATTTACAAGTTTTAACTTTCCCAAAATATGCTTAACTTGCAAGTTTAAAACTCAGACTACAGGCTTTATTAGTTCATCGACTTTTCACGTGCATTTGTATACCTTGTTAATGGGAAAATTGCAATATGAAGTAAGATCCACTGTTCTTTTTTTAAAGAGTACTTATTGTAATAAACACTTAACGCGTTTATAAATTGAATAATCTGCAATGAATACGTTTAAAACTTAATTACAATAAGGGTGTTCGAACTATAAACGCGTTAGGCGTTCCGTGGTTTTTCAGTGTATACACTTTGATTCATTGGTCTGTGTCGAAGTCATCGTATGGACGTGTCTAGGGATACCTACCACCTAGGGAATGTTCAGGATTTCGGCGGCAAGGCGAAAATTAGTTCGGTTTCGGGCCAGTTAAGTCAGACATTAGCGGATAAATGTCACGATTTAATCGGTGTTAAGGTGGCTTCCAAATGGCTGTTTTGTTCCTCAAAGGCTTCGATAGGGTGTTGTGAATTTCAATAACGTTTGAATTTGAAGTTCTGAAATAGGCTACAAGGATGTTCTGCAATATTTAAGACCGACCAAAATGAAAACTAAAGTAACAAAAATATTGCTCATCCTAAAAATGGATTGAAATTTTCCTTAAAACGTGCTGAGTCATGAATCAACAGTTGGTTGGTTTTTGTTCTTTTGTTCTTTCCGGCGATGTTTTCTTCGGTTTTCCTATTTGATTTTGATATAATATAAAGGAACTGTAGACAAGTATTCGTAACAAGTTTTTCCTTTTTTCACTAATTAATGTAATAAACTTAATGTTTTAATTACCTTGAATTAAAAGAAAATCATGCCGGAGCAGATACATGTATTGTTGTGGGGTACAAACTTCATAAGTGAGCTAAAAAACGCCCTGTTTTTGAGGACAATGTTTTCATCCATTATCTTTAAGTTATATCAAAAGATGACAAGAAGCAGTAACTAACTATCACACACTTTTCACAGGGAAACTTCATCGCCAGAACCAATAAAAATAAGCCTAGAAATCAAATTATGGAGGAAAATGTCAGTAGTGTTTACTTTGATGGAAAACGAGTAGCGTCCCTTTATCAACAGAAGGTTGATTATTGCAGAGCTTGGTGGTCATCACTTGTAATATTGCTCTAAAGACAGGAAATAGAGTAAATGTTGCTAAGGCATTCTACAATTAAGTTCCTGCTTTCAATTCCTGCTTTATAATGTTGGATGGCAAGAGGCTAGCCATCCATCACCTTGAAATATTCTTGGTTGACTGCTGCAATGGCACATAAATGCATGTTGTAGTGAACTACCGTTCAGAAAAATCTTTCAAGCCAATACTATCTCCTCACTTTCCACCCCTGAAGAAGCTGTGGATATTGAGATCTTGGGATCAGAATCTGCTGTGAAGACATTGTCAGGTACAATGTACCGATAGTCATCACTGTTCTGTGTGTCATGCAGGATGGTTGACATTAGCTGGTGTGTTTGCAGCAAGTCGTCCCAATGTTACTTGACTAGCATCAGGGGCGGATCCAGATGGATATCAAGAGGCGGGTTAAGCTGCCAAGCCTGTGGTTCAGCAGGCATGCATGATCTCCCTACATATACTTTCTCAGCATCTATTTTGGTCAAGTTCTGTGCTCCAAGTTGGTTCACATCGGGGCCCAATGATTTGTTTCCGATAAGTTACTCTCTTCACACATCTCTTAAGATAAAATGGGGCGAAATGCAAAGGAAACCATCCTGAATTACATTGGTAGAGGATTCATTTTCACGCTGCATGATAACACCTGCACCACCATAATTTAGAAGTACCATGCTTCAATTCCATGCAGCCTCATACAAACAAATGATCGACTGCAAGTAAGAAGTGACGACAGAACCACCACTGATCAAAAATCTAATGAAGAATTCAAATTTTCATCAGGTGGAATTTGCGTCGGTGTGATGTAAATTCAATATTAGGTTTTGCCCTTCACCGACGTATGTAAACACTACATAATTAGTGTGGATTTTGAGTTGTGTTGTTATTGGGAACGAAAAGAATTCTTAAAAACCCCAAATGATTATATATGCCTTTTATATTATGTTCACACGTGAGGAGTCAAAAGTGTGGTTTGGGTTGCAAAGTACTTTTGTGAGCGACTTGTTCTTCTTCAAACTTTGAGTATATCCCTCTTGGGCCCAAGACAGCAAAAGGAAGAGTGCAGACAAAGTAGTGACGAAGTGCAAGCTAAAGAAACGGATTAACAATAGGATTAACATAGAGACAAAGGGCCGCCGACCCCTTTTAGACCTGTAGTAACGGGCGAATTATACTCCTTGTGAGCTAGAGTATGATGTCTCTCAAGCTTGTTTTGGTTCTTCCAGAAATCTGAATTTGAATGAAAGAGTACAAAACTACGTGAACTCAAGTCCGAGTGTACCGATTTCGTTTAAACCTCTTTTTTCATGTCTTCTTAGTGTAAATTTCGAACCCCTTTATCTCCTTGAAACGAGTGGTATGTTTTGGTTTTGTGACAGGACTCGTCGTGTACTTTACGTGCGGCATGAAGCACAGCGTGGAGGGTATACGACAAAGATGTTCCCCTGAATGAGCATTAACGCAGGCAATGACGTCATTATCAATGAGATCTGATCTGCGTTAAGTTATCACTTATGTTTTCATGACGTCGTTGGTTGTTGAGGTATCTCGCAGCGTGCTGATGTGCTTACTAAAGGGATTCCGTATACACCCAACAACTACAAAGAAATCCCAGTTAGGCAACCTCTACAACGTACAGAACAAGTGACACTTGTATATAAAATTGAATTCTGTGGTCACATGATGCCGATCAACTTTCAGCAAACGGTTCTGTACCTTACATGTTTGAGTTGCCCGGTGGTTGTCTGTCGGCATGACGTCACAGGGAAATATTATACAGTTGACCCAATTCGATCTCAACGAACAGAGAGGTTTTTTTCAATACATATACCAACTGCCCCAATAAGTAAATAAGATTTTAACTCACAAGTCAAAAATTAAATAAGAGTCATTTTGTGTAAATACTTCATATAAGTGTCCACGCTCAAAAAATTCGAAAATTTAAAACTTTGTGGGATGAAAGGATTTAGGGAGCAAGTAACCAAAACAGATTTTTTAGGCTGCAAAAATTCATTTTTTGCGTTATTTCCAAAGGTCATCAAGCCAAACTGCGAAGTAATGTCACAAAAGTAACTATATCAGGACAAAGTATCATCCTTACCCTTACAAGAAAAAAATAGAAACACTTCTGAAAAATCTCCTTTATATTATTTTTAGGCCCTATAATACAACATGTTTTTACAACTAGCAAAATTGCATTTTTTTACCCTATTTTTATCCCTCCAAAATGGCACTTGCCAGGGCACTCAGAATAATTTCTTTTCGGCTATGGTTAGTTCAGACATTGGTCTTTTCATATCTGGAAAGAAAATTTTTGGTTATTGTATATCTTTTGTAGCGCTCCAAAAATGGTAAATTTCACAAAAACCTAAAAAAGTGTATTTTCAGTGTTTCCTTTGTTTTGAGTAATAAGTTGTATAATTGGTATTGTTCATGAATCTAGCACATTTTCACAGGCAGAATCAGACTGTGTATCATTTTTAAACCAGTGGATGAATAGTCGGTCGTGTACTCCCCCCCACACACCTGGCTAGGCCCCGCCCACTCTCCCTCTGCCACCGAATTTTGAACTCGTATGTTGCATAACGAAACAAATGTAAATAAATAATATGCAAGTGAACATTTTAGAAATAACATAGACTTCCTTTTCACAGCCCCACCTTCCCCCACCCCGGGGGCATTGCTCGGGGTTGAGGGTGGGGTGTGACCACCCATCAATAACTTGAAGTGCATTCATTAGTTAAAATAATGATGTCTAGTCCTCCCCTCCCAGCTAGGCCTTGCTCCTTCCCTTGCCACCAAATTCAGATTTTGATTGCTACTTGTATTTGCCTACATTAAAATCGTAACTAAATATCAATTTGCAAGTGAACCTTTCATTATTTACACCAACAGGCGTACCCGTCTCACAGCCCACCCCCTGCCACTCCTCTTCCTACTCCAGTGCTCCTTATGAGCAACGACCCCTCCCCCTCCCAAAGAATTCAACATGTATTATTGTTAAGGTCACATATTGCCTTGCGGAAAGTTCACATATTTACATGCACTTTGTAGGTTTGGCTACGTTTTTTGTCAGCGTAGGAGTGGTTTGGAATATCTGGAAAGCGCGGGGGAGGGGTGGGGGAGCGTGTTATATAGATCATGTACATGTACATGTACGTAATGCTGTACTTTTTCTAAAAAACAAAATTGCATTTATTTTATTATTTTTAATACAGAGAAGTGATATGGCGATCACGAGAGCAAACAAAATACATGTACTTGAAAACAACTATCACTCTAGTGAAAATTCAAAATGGCCTCTATTTTGATTGATTGGTTTGTCTTGGCCCTGCGTGTAAATATGGTCAGATCGAGCACATATAAAGTCGAATATAGTACCGTTGTGGGTGCTGCTATGCCCTCCAAAATCGTAATTTCGTAATCAGCATGACATATTGAGTCTCTTCCAAACTGTCATCAGCAAACATGGCCACACTTCTGTGGTGCTTCCATTGTTGCATGACAAGCAATTTAAATGTATTAGTGCTTATAAACTACAGGTTTTTTTTTATACAAGCAGGGAATGTTTTGTCAATGTGTTCATTAAAAAAATATCAACTTCCCCACCGAACCACAAGTGCTTATAGATTTTAACCCTTTCTGGCGGGTATTTGGGTTTTTTTTCTAAAAAGGGATGGGTACAGCTCACTGTGATCCCCATGTTGATTTGCATATACCTTGACCGATTTTCGTACAACTGATTTGGCAGGAAAATATTTGTTGGCCATTACTCTACGTCATTGAAGTTAGTACGCGTTTACGTCACTGAAGTAAGAACACATCTGTCTCGATGCCTGCACTTGGAGACGATTTCGCTTCTCTTATTCAGTGTACCTAGATCTGGCCTACATATGATTATGTACTTCTCTGCTATACACAAATTGCATCTCTTGTTTACGTTAGAGTATGGCAGTGCTTTCAGAACAATGTCCCATTTGATTTCATAGTCTTTCCCCTCGTCCTTTAAATCCCATATATGTTTACTTAGCTCTGTTTGCGCCCTCTTGCTCTCGGATCTGAATGACTGCTTGTGGTTCGCCAGTCTCGCCTTGAAGGTTGTGGATGTCAGCCCGACGTATGTCTCCTTCCTGCCTTCGCTCGTGACGGTGGCCTGGTACACGATGTTCTTGCTGAGGCACTCCCCGTTCAGCGGGCATTCGGCATTGCGGGGGCAACTGCATGTTCTACCCCCGACGTCGTCCTCTTGTTTTACCTTCCGGTTGTTGATTGACTGGATCGTTGCCTTCATGTTCGGCATGCAGCTGTAGGATAACTTTACTGTGTTCCGGTTGAGCACTTTGTGAAGCTTATGTTCCTTGGGGAAGCATTTGTCTATTAGCTGAAGGAATTTCTTTCCAATGTTGGTACGTACGTTTTTGTTGTATGGCGGGTTGTACCATGTCACCTCCCTTTTTCTAGTCCTTTTCCTTGTGTTATTGCCCGGCGTGTATGTGTATATATATATATATATATATATATATATATATATATATATATATATATATATATATATATATATATATATATATATATATATATATATATATATATATATATATATATATATATATATATATATATATATATATATATATATATATATATATATATATATATATATATATATATATATATATATATATATATATATATATATATATATATATATATATATATATATATATATATATATATATATATATATATATATATATATATATTTATTTTCAAACTCTTGTCTAGATACCAGTTTGGGCATAATTTCTGTATTTTTTGTGTAAACATTCATCCTTGTCAGGCAATTCGTCACCGACACCACGAACTGACACCTCTGCATCACATGTGTACAAAAAAAAATAAAAATTCATATCTTCATTTTTTGGCACATATTAGCAGTTTGTATCATGAAGTTTTACATGACGAGGTTAAAATTGCTGAAATCATCTAAAATAAGCAAAGTTTACTAATGAATTGTCAAGAAATTTGTCAATTCTGGTATTTTTGGTTACCACGAAGGGACACTGCACAGGGTGTAAGTTCGTGAAAAGCAAAATTTACGTGTTTTCGGAGAGTGCGCGCATGCAATAGCGTTAGTGAGTGTCAGTTCGTGAAAACCAAAATTGACGCGTTTTGGAAGAGTGCGCGCACGGAGCTGACACCCATCTTAATCATTTAATTGCTAATTAACTAAGCAGATTTTTACAATCTAACGTTATAATTGAGTAGTGCAAGCATTTTTACCTTGAGTGATACTAAAACCTCTAAGATAAATGGAATATTGTGGCGGTCGTGCCGACAGCAACCCCGAGTCGTCCTCGGCCGACGTCAGCGAGCGGTCAATTCTGAGAAGGCCAAGGGAGCAGGCTCGTTTTGGGGCAGTCTACCGCCAGGCGCAGCAGGGGAACAACCAGTGGCGTAGCAACCGGGGGGGGGGGGGCGTGGGTGGCGACCGCCCCCCATGAAACCTTGTCGTCCCCCCAGTCGCCCCCCACTAAGATTTTGAGTTTCTAAAAAAAAAATTATCACTGATCTTAATCTAAATAGTCGCGAATGATCCACATGATGACCACTGAGAAACGACCCTTCGACCGGCGACCGCGGACCAGTAAGCTGACAACCTGCGTGACATAGCGCATAATGATAATCTAAAATGCGTATTAACAGCCACTGCACTGCTCCCTCACACCACGGAACAAGTATTATAGACAGGTGGTCCGTGGGTCACACAGTTTCAGTCAGCGGTATCACGCGAATCGGCCACGCACAAACTTTTTCCTCCATTCATATAAGCTAAATAATAATAATAGACCAATTAAAATTCCTTAAAATCAGTGGTGTAGCCACGGGGGGCGACCGCCCAGTCGCCCCACTGAGATTTTGAGTTTCTAAAAAAATTATCATTGATCTACATGACGCCATGGGCGTCAATCCTTGGGGGACACAATATCAAATGTCCCCCCCCCCCCAGCTTTTTGAACTCGTGTCTCATTTACAGGGCCCTATTATGTACTACAATGTATCTTTTGCTTAGAAGATATTGGTTAAAGTGGTCAGAATTTGCCTCAGATAGCACCACAGAGCATTTAGAATCCAAAATTTTTTCGGGGCCCTTAAGCGGGCCCCGAACCCCACGCCTATAGCTCAGAATTCTGGTAGCTGATTCAATGACTCCAACCTCGAAAACAATGTTCAAAAAAATTTCTTATGCCTTTAGCTGAGAAAACCTCGAAAATTATATTTAAATTAGTATCTTTCGTGCTAAGATAATTATTGGTTAAAGTGGTAAGAAATTGCCTCAGATCACACCACAGAGCATCGAGAATCCATTTTTTCCCCGGGGCCCTTAAGCGGGCCCAGAACCCCACGCCTATAGCTCAGAATACAGATAGCTGATTCAGTGACTCCAACCTCGAAAACGAAGTTCAAATAATTATCTTTTGCTAAGAAAATATTAGTTAAAGCATGGAGGAAGGTGGTAAGAAATTGCTTCAGATCACACCACAGAACATCTAGAATCCAATTTTTTTCGGGGCCCTTAAGCGGGCCCCGAACCCCGACGCCGTAAGGGCTTCGCGCTTCGCGCTCGCATCAGTTCTGATCAAGGTATGTCCCCCCTTCCACTTTTGAGAAGCGATTGACGCCCCTGCATGACGCCCCCCCCCCCATGAAATGGTCCAGCCCCCCCCAGCGCCCCCCACTGAAAAATTCCTGGCTACGCCACTGGGAACAACTTTATTCGCGGGCGGGTCTTACGCCAGCAGCACTCGCGCCAGCACACACGGGAACAGGGCAGGGGAAGGAAAACGGGGCACCTCTAAATCAAACACGGGACTCTTCTATTTAGGTGAACATTCCTTTATTATAATCTACTCAGGCAGACTGCAAATATCTCTAGGCCTTGACAGGTGTTGGTCACCTTCCCAGGTGTCTCCCCTAAACAGGTGCGGGTTTCCTAAACAGGTGCGAGTTCCCTGTACAGGTATAAATCTTCCCCACTAAGTTCACGTCCACTCACCACTACGGCCTCGCTACTTATTCCCGTGGACGGAGTTCCTCCCCTCTTCAACTGACCGAACAAGCCCCCGCTAAACTTATCCCAGTAAGAGCCTCACTTACGGACACAGCTGCCTACTACCACTAATCTGCACGGGCGAGGGACTGAATGAACACGCTCAGCAACTGCAACGCACTACTGGTCACCCGTGTCTCACTACCCTGGTACGGGACTGGAACGGAACTGCCCCGCTGAACGCGCGCTCGCGCTTTTATACCCACGCGGCAAATAGGTCGGCGCCGCGGCGCATTACGCGCATCAGCCCTGGCTGACGTCTAGGTCATTGTCTACTTTTTAGCTACGATAGCCCCTGGCTACTACCACACTGCTATTGCGCCACAATATTTTACTGAGTAAATTCGTGTCAAACCTTTAAAAGAGTTTTTCTCCGATTTGTATTTCTGCAACGCTGACCACCGGGTGTCAGTTCGTGGTGTCGGTGACGAATTGTATGCATCCATTGTCACTGCCATAGCGACTTTATTTTATTCCAAAAATGTGTGGGTTTTCAACCCGAATTGGCATAATTGAAGTAAATATACATAATTGCGGTTATGTTATTTAATGCTCTGCAGTTGATTCATGTAATAACTATCAGAAACGTACATCAAAAAAAAAAAAAATGGTACAGATTGAAAGGTGAAAATTACTTGGGCTTCTCGCACCAATGGCGGCCACATTTATACATACTGAGCATGTATAGTTAATTATGTGGCCATGAATTTCAGTCTAAAGATAATACTTTCGTAATAGGTTTTGAAAATGGAAGTATATTTGACTTAAGTTTATGAGCACCGATGTCTTTACAACAGTTGCTAAGTTAATAATGAACACTATACAGAAGTGTGTTTGATGCCATGTTAAAAGTCACAAAATTTCATGTTGATCAGGCAAATACAAATTTGGAGGACACTTCCACTAACAAAATACTTGAGACCCTAACTACATGTATATAACCAAGTCAAGACAGAATGAAATTCATGCAATCAAATTGATGCTGTGTTCTCTCGGAGTTTTCACTGGAGTGATCCTTGTTTTAAAGTACCTGTATTCCAATAACAAATAAGAGTTAGTTGCTCTCTAAATCGCCAGATCTTTTTCCGTTTTGAAAAGAATAAAATAAACGTCATTTTGTTCACCACGCCTTTACTGTAATTCCAAAGGAACTTGCAATATAAAAAAAAAAAATGTGTACAGCGTACATGCGTGTGTCCAGATCACCCTTCCCCCACCCCCCCCCCCCCTCCACCCCCGCGACATACACACCCCTTCTCCTCTTCGCTTTTCGGAGATTCCAAGCTGCTACGTGTTGTAAAAAAGCCACCTTACATAATTCAGACTTTCCCCAAGGCCGTATGCATGTATGTAATCTGAACAAAATTGTACATGTTGACTTGTTGGGGGTAGGGCGTGGTTCTCTTTTGAGCTTTGGGAGTGGGGGTGGCAGGGGAAGGGGATAGCTGTGAGACGGCTGTCGGTGTAGATTGTAAAAGGTTCACTTGCCAATTGATATCTAGTATTTACAATTTAATTTACAAATACATGCAGAAATAAAAATCTGAATTTGGTGGCAAGGGAAGGGGTGGGGCCTAGATGGGAGGGGAGGACCGGACGTCCTTTGAATAATGGTGCACTTCAATCAGAGGACAATGGATATGGCCATTATTATTCATTGCGGCTTGCAAACACATTAGTTTTGCCTATATGACAATGATTTTACCGAAAATGCCAAGTTATTGGTGGGTGGTCACACCCCACCCTCAACCCCGAGCAATGCCCCCGGGGTGGGGAAGGGGAGGCTGTGAAAAGGAAGTCTATGTTATTTCTGAAGTGTTCACTTGTATATTATTTATTTACATTTGTTTCGTAACATTCGGAGGGGGAGTGGGCGGGGCTAGCCAGGTGTGTGTGGGTGTGTGTGTGGGGGGGGGGGGAGTACAAGACCTACTATTCATCCACTGGTCTAAAAATGATAGACACTCTGATTCTGTTTGTGAATCAAAAGTTATTATTCAAAATTTATTACTCAAAACAAAGGAAAACACTGAAAATATACTTTTTAAGTTTTTTTTAATTTACCATTTTGGAGCGCTACTTCACAAAGGATATACAATAACCCACAATTTTCTCACCAGATATGAAAAGACCAATGTCTGAACTAACCATAGCCGAAGGGAAATTATTCTGAGTGCCCTGGCAAGTGCCATTTTGGAGGGATAAAAATGGGGTAAAAAAAGCAGTTTTGCTAGTTGTAAAAACATGCTGTATTATAGGCCCTAAAAATAATATAAAGGAGATTTTTCAGCAGTGTTTCTATTTTTTCTTGTAAGGGTAAGGATGATACTTTGTCCTGATAAAGTTACTTTTGTGACATTACTTCACCGTTTGGCTTGTTGACCTTTGAAAATAACGCAAAAAAAATGAATTTTTGCAGCCATAAAATTGCCCCAAAATGGCCAAAACACATAATGGCCCGTAGCCATGGCAACGGCCAAAATATCGGTTTAAAAAGTCTATTTTAGTGTACGCACTAAAGCGAGTCGCAAAAAGTTTCAAGTTGCAAAAATTAAAAGGTGCAGGGTTCAATGACCGTGAACTTCTGATTGTGTAATCGGCAACCCGAGAACACTGTTCGTGGGTCCCTCGAGAACGGGGTTTCGAATACGACCACTTAAACCATTGCTATTACGTTATTGCTATTACGTCCCTTTTTTTTATTAGATTCAAATTATTGCACGTTTGACCTAAAAATGCAACCTTTCGATAAAGTTTAAATACTTTTCCTCACATTTCTAAAACAATCTTCTTTTTTTCTAAACAATCTATATGAGATAAACTTCTCCGCATGTTTAACCACTTATTTAAGACAAAAATATAATGTAGGGAGACCAAGTGCGCCCTCTGTTGTTATCTAAAAGTTTTGCGAGTGATTTACATATCATGACCTTTGGGCTTCCCGCGTAAAGGCAACTTGTAACAAGTTTTCTTTACGCGGGAAGCCCAAAGGTCATGATATGCAAATCACTCGCAAAACTTTTAGATAACAACAGAGGGCGCACTTGGTCTCCCTACAATAAAATAACCTTTTTTATTTTAGCAGAATTTTAAACTCTTACTTTTTTTGTCCAGTGCTTATTTTTTTATATATATATATATATATATATGTAGGCCTCATCAAACTAGTCACGTTAAATTTTATTCTTTTTTTAACGCATTCTAAATTACGAATACACTTTCTCGAGTATTCTCTTTAAGTGAGTTGCTGAATGGGAAATAATGAATTACCTACTGGATCCACCATCGTCAGTCGTTTTTTTTCTGATTTGTCTGTTGTGCTGTGTATTCATATCTAATGTTTTATCTTTCAACGTAAAAAAACCCCTCTTATATTATAGCATTTTCAGTAACTTTTTCCATCTGAAAGTAGCTTATGAAATTGGCTTTCCAACCATTATTATTTTGGGTGCTGCATATTTATTTTTAAATATGAAATATATTTTTGGGGGTTTGGGTTTCGCTTTCCTGGACTCACCTGAACTGTATTTTATCATACCCTAAAGATTATATTTCCTCTCAAATAAAACAAATGGTTCTGATTGACAGGCTGAACTGTCGCGGAGTGGCGGAGGCGCGGAGTCGTGGAGTCGCAGAGTCGCGGAGACGCGGGGCACTGGAGTGGCGGAGGCGCGGAGTCGCGGAGTCGCAGAGACTCGCGCCGATAGAGGGCGCAATTCTCGGGGGATTTTTTTTGAGAACGAAGCATCCGTATCCATTTTAAATGAGCTCGCAAATTAGGAAGGGAGGAGGGCGACGGGGCGGAGTCGCGGAGTGGCGGAGGCGCGGAGTCGTGGAGTCGCAGAGTCGCGGAGACGCGGGGCACTGGAGTGGCGGAGACGCGGAGTCGCGGAGTCGCAGAGACTCGCGCCGATAGAGGGCGCAATTCTCGGGGGATTTTTTTTGAGAACGAAGCATCCGTATCCATTTTAAATGAGCTCGCAAATTAGGAAGGGAGGAGGGCGACGGGGCGGAGTCGCGGAGTGGCGGAGGCGCGGAGTCGTGGAGTCGCAGAGTCGCGGAGACGCGGGGCACTGGAGTGGCGGAGGCGCGGAGTCGCGGAGTCGCAGAGACGCGCGCCGATAGAGGGCGCAATTCTCGGAGATATCGACTGCGGCTCCACGACTCCACGATCGATTTTCGGGATCGGAGGTAGGTCGACTGTGGCTCCACGCCTCCACGCAGCCGTACGGAGGCGCGGATGTAGAGTAAAGTGGCCCTGCATTCTATAGTTGTACCGGAAAGGGTGAAGTGCAGTTATTTTCGGAGCACAGCTGGTCACGTTTCCTTGGGTATACCGACGTCTGGAAGGCCTTCACAAAAGGACCGCAAGCCGAGATAGCAAGGGCCAGGGACAAGGCAATTCATCGCCAAAACATGCGCCACGTCAGCCGGAGCCGGAGCAAGTGTTGCTACGGATCAGCCCGATCAGCCCGTCAGTATGCGGTTGCAATCTCACGATCCTAGAGAATGCCGGTCATCATCGGTGAGATACAAATCATACACTTCCCTTCACTTCGAGATTGTGTAATATCTAGTAACCTACCAATGTCCATGACCAGATTATGACTTGACTATTTTATGATCATGATGATCGAGATAAAATAAGGGCAAGGTCATTAAGGGAAGGGGGGGGGGGCTCTGAAAATTCATGGCATAGGGGGGCCTGAATGCAGTACATGTAGATTTTTATGCTTTCCTAAAACTACTTAAATGCAGTCAATGATTGTGTATACACGTTAGTCAACATGTTCTGATGTTGTTGCCTTGCAATTGTGTAGTCATGGTAGGCTTATTGGTCATGTTGGTACTATGTAAATGTAAACCTCCACATTTTTCTGTATAGGTCATGCTACAGTCTGTACACTGACAAGTCCAAGGTTAAGAGAGCAGTTCATGCCCAGCAAAAAGAGAAGTCTAAAGTTGCAGGTACATTTTATTTGTATAGAAACTGTTGCTTCCATTTCTATTCATTAACAAATTTGGTAACCTTCATGAAAAAAAAACTGCAGGGAGATGATGGTATGATAAACTTATACAAGTATATTTGTGAGGTGCTGTTGATAATCTCCCTGAATGTCAGACAAGTCGACCGTTGAGACAACTCGACTCGGGACAACTCGACCGTTGAGACAGCTCGACTTAATGGAAATGAATACACGTGGAGCAGAAAAAGTTGCACAAATCTTTTGCAAGACCTATCACGGGTGCGGCGCAGGCATACTCGATGTACAGAGGGCGTCGCGTCGGGCCGGTGCGCCCCGCCCGCCCGCGAGGACCGGGCCGGGCCCGGCACGCGGGCACGTCGACCGGCGCGGCAAATAGGCGTACAGGCCCGGCAAAAACGATGCCACCGTGCATGGTACGGCCACGTTGATCAGGGATGCGCGCACGTGGCCTTGAGAAAAACGAACGATGTGCACGGACAATCACGCTGTGCTATATCAGCTCTGTTATATGCAAAAAAAAACACCTCATGTGTCATCACTCCCAAACGGCGATCAGCCGCCATCAAAATCCCCGGTACTATCCCCGAAACTAGGCCCAAAACTTGCGAGGTGACTTGTCTCAACGGTCGACTTGTCTTTCCATTTATCGCACAGTTGGTCCAGTTGTCTCAACGGTCGAGTTGTCTCAACGGTCGACTTGTCTGACCCCCATCTCCCTCCCCCCAGTATTTATCTGATGTCTGTAACTAAGTTACACTGGAAAACTGTTTTTATATAGTTCAGTTCACCCAGTGTCCATGTGAAATGTATTTTGTTTATGAAAAGACAGTCCAAAGAGTTTAATGTATATTTTGAAACTTGTACTTTTAGCCATAAAAAGGCAATGTACGTGTAACGTAGGGGGGAAAGGGAGTCCACCTGGGCTAGTGTACCATCCACAAATATATACATGGCCATGTACATGCACATGTGTATACCAGTATTAGGCCCACGAACTGATAACTTTCTTTCCATTTATTTTTTAATTTGGAAGAAGGGGAAGGTTTTAATGTATACTGTTGTTTACCCTCCCCATCCGACACCCCCCCCCCAAAAGATAATCTCACAAATTTAAGGAAGAAACATGACATATACCCTCCTGATTTTGTTTATTTGAGAGCAACACAACATTTTCATTGAAAAAATGGCCTTATTTCAATAAATACAACCAAATAAATGTTAATTCCATGTAAAAAGTTGAATAAGATTGTATTTTCTGTTTCTCTCCTGTATTCTAGAAACTGAAACAGCCAAAAAGGTTCCCCACCCCCCTGTGAAAAAGAGAAGACTCCGTTCAGCCACGCAAACGGTTTCCAAGACTGCAGCAAGATCACAACATGTTTTTCCCAAACAGTGCATCCTTTGCAGGAAGGAGAAGTGTGTGACCTGCCGAGTCACAAGGAAGAGGAGGCAAGAACCCCTGGTCACATGTACTACCCTACAGGCTGAAAGATTGCTACAGGCGGCGGAAGACAACAACAATGAAGAACTTCTTATGCACATTGTCAAATCCAAAATGGATGTGCTCAGAATTGTTTCGGTGCATTTGTGTAATTGCTCTTATTGTTTCTTGTATTTGACACTTACACATGTACTGTAATTGCAGAAATTCAACTGAGGAAGTGCCATTGCATTGTTGTGGTCAGAATAATTGATATCTGTGAAAACACATTTGTGTTTGTTTACAAACTGGCATTTAGAAAACTTATTTTTGTTTTAATTTCTTTTTCATGAAGGCTGTTAACCAAATTGGCAGAAAGATACATGTAACACTACATAAGGTGTGTTTGAAGTTGTATTAAACCCTTATGAATGTTTGATGTGGTGTATATTGGGATTTGGGCAATGGATAGGGCCAAAAAGGAAATAATTGGTTGTATCGTCGTTTAAAACAGAAGTTCAAGAAACAAATGTATACTAGATGGTTTTGAATCCAAGTTTTTACTTAGAGTGGAATGCCTGCACACCTTAAACAACTTTTGTAAAGTTATCTGCTACTGGAACTGTTCTTTTGCGGCTCTTTCTTCTGGGGAGGATCTTTGTCATTTAATTTGGAATACATGAACTCATCCTGTTTGAGGTACCTGCCGTCTTTACTCAAATTGTTCATTCAAGAAAACAACACTAACTGATTAAAATTTTTCCATCTGTGTATTTCTTTTGGCTGAATGAAGTATGTAATGTACAGCACATCAAAGTTGGAATAAAAAAGTTATAGAAACAGTATTTGGATCGTATTTGTTATTCATTGTTTCAAATCGTTCTTATCAAATTTAATCTAAATTTAAATCAATTTAAGTATGACACCTGCCCCATTTTAATGATGATCATGCGTTTCAGCTAACTAGCAGCCATTTAGAGAAGATTGACTGATTTACAGTTTTTGTGGGATATCATAACGAAGCAACTTGCAAGTTCTGGGGCTCATGGGTTGTACACATTATTCTTTCATAAAGGCTTGTCATTTACAAGATGTTTTATAATATAAGGAACTCCCTGGTTATTTCAAATTGAAATTAACTGTAATAAGCATCTTGCTTTAGAAATAATTACAAATAAAAAGGCTAGAATCTAACATTAAACAAATGTTCAGCAAGACGGGCGAACCCGCCTCGCGCGCGCATGCATTGCGTGTAACATGTATATTTGCTGTGTCAAAAGAGGGCGCCATTTCTTTCTTTTTTCTCATGCACAATTCGTGCGTGTTTTTGTCGTAGAATTTCTCATTCCCAAACAATTCGTGGACCGGGGAACAACGTTTTTCTGATATGGTACACCATAATCTACATATCTGGCAAGTTTTATAAAATTCGGTGAACCAGATCGCCTATCTCGAAAACTAAAGCGTTTTCGGGCTCTCGTCCCACGGACTAATGTGAGAGGTAATCAATGAATGAACTAAACACTCAGTGGCTCATTTTAAGGTATTTACGAACTTGATGCAAATTATGTAGGCTGTAATTCACCTTCTTACAGACATGATTAACATGGGTCCAGGCGTCCATAGACAATCTAGAATCCAACCAGACTCCAAAACTACGAAAACTGTCAACAAATTTTACTTGATTAATTCCAACTTTAACATGGTCTATGTTAATCTTATCCAGTTGATGCTGAGACCTAAACGAAATAACCTCTGTTTTACCATCATTTAATTTCAACTTGTGTTTCAATATCCATGCTTGAAATGAGGCATTTTGTAATGATTCGTATTGATCACTTAGTTTCTTTTGGTATATTCGTATACTCATGCGAATGTACAGTCTCGACCACAACACTGTTTTGTAGAGTATATTTACTATAGCGAAAAAGACCATGGACAGATTGGATGCGGTATCCGGGCTGAATTCGGCTCATACACTTCAGGATGAAAAAAACATTGCACGTTTCTGGGTCAAAATGTCATTTCCGTCACCGAAAATATTAAGCCAAATAGGCAGGGTCGATTAGGATCAACCTGAACAGAGACCTGTTAATGTCGAGGGAGTATTAAAAAAAATTGACTATTGATTAAAGAAAGGAAAGACGCTGTGATAATTGCAGGCTAGATATGTGTATATAATCAAAAGTTGTGAATATAGTGCTACAAGATTATGAAAGCAAATGACTACATTTAAGGTTAAAACACAAACAAATCAAACACGTATCAAAAGCAGTGGAGTTTCTACTACTCTAATCTAGCTGTACAAATAAGTCATAATCTTCTGGTTAAGCATTATAAGTTTGTAACAAATTTTACTCAGAGCTAAATATTCTTACTAAAAGTTAGCATAATCCTGCTCAAGTACCTCCGCGCGCATTCTATATACCACACTGCAAAAACTGTTTAAAAACTCTATAAACACTTTGCTGTCAGTTTTTAAACGTGTTTGAACAATGCACTGTTTAGCTTCTGAACATGTTTACAAAGTGAGCTGTTGTTTTTTTCAAACCAAGCATTGACAAACCACATATCGCACGCGTCAGTTTGGTTCTTCAGATAGCATAAAATAAACTACCAACAACGTATTTGCAGGCAATCAAAAATTACAAAATCATCAAAATTACATTGATCAAGGTACGGCGAGAATATACAAGTTTAAAGCATATACGACAATGTGAAATAAACTTTTAGTTTATAGATTTACGAATGTGTTACACTCCAAAAGACGAGATCATCCAAATAACACTATGCCATGTTAAAATTTTCTCCTATATTTATATTTTAATGATGACACTTCATTTCTTTTTACAAGCAATCGGTTTTCGCTGATTCATAAACTTGTTTAAAGGGCCCATGGCATTTTTTTTATTGCAGTCCTTGAAAATGCACGTTGGTATCCCATTAAACCTTATTTTCAATTTTAATTTTGCTGATTTCAAGGGTATTTTGGTGCCTTTTTGGTTTTTATGCTAATGCGAATTCCACATTCATGAGCAAAAGTGTGATGTCATATCAGGCAGAAACCTCAATGTTGCAATTGGTTTGTGCAAAAAAAAAGTTGTCAGAATTTTGGATATTTTGCAGTCGTGAACTTTCTTTTATTTAGTGATTCGTTGTTGTGTTAGTTCATGGCAGTAAGCCAATTAGCAAACCTTTCTTACAAATGTTTTCAGTTAGCAAATTTTTGGGTTCACAATTTCAACAGAAAACACCTTATATACACAGTGTCTTACTGAAATGACATCACAGCAACAGCGCCCTCATTTGTCAGGAAAAACATGGAAAATTTACTTGGAACATTTTTAATGTTGAAAGAAGTACACCAGTAAAAAATTAACCAAAAAGGGATTTTAAATAGTATTCATACACTTAAGAGGATCAGAAAGAAGCACAAAATAAGTTCCTAAGAAATATTCACTCCATAAGCCCTTTAACGAATCGGATTAATCAAATTAAATTTAAGAACAAATAAACCAACGAAGCGATTGACGGATCAAGAGGTTTTACGCTAGATAGTTCAGCTTGTTATAATGGCTGATATTCACATTAAGTATATTTTAGTAAATTTAGTAAATTTAGTAAATAGTAAATTTAGCATAAGGACACCATACCAATGTGGCGACTGGGGGGGGGGGGGCAAACGAGGGGCCATGTACCTTAGCAGATGGCCGTGTTCCCTACCCTTCGTGTGTGCCACCACCTTACACTAACAAAATAAATCTTCATTGTTGAAATCATAATTTCTTTGCCTATATTATAGTGCTCTTAAAAATTCGATGCATCTCCAGGTGCCCCATCTAGCTACACCTCTGACGGTGACACCGTGATGTAGCTTTGCAAGCCATTTTTTCTGTATTCGTTTTCTTTATTAAACTGTTTCAGAGAAGGCCTACATGCTGCGAAACACCTCTTGTTTTCGTTAAGATTTTTTTAATTTTGTTTTTTTATATTTTGTTAAAAATTTTTTTTAGTTCTCATTTTCAGACTCCTCTCTATAGGTTTTGTAAACGAATTTCTTCTGACCAAACACTTTGGCATTTTCGTAAATCCCATAGACTTCAGACTGCGCACATACTTAGACCACAACCAACAGATGGTCCTAAGATATTCGTCACGATGACGTCATCAGGTGTCAAGTTACGTAACATTAAACATGCATTTTGTGGCCCTAAACTTTCTACACCTTTGAAGTTCATGGTAAACTCATTATCTTTCTAAGGTTACAGAGTATTATTACCGGTCATGGAGGCCTCTTGGTCGGGACTCACAGAGGCCCCGTATAG
This sequence comes from Patiria pectinifera, assembly GCA_029964075.1. Taxonomy (NCBI): domain Eukaryota; kingdom Metazoa; phylum Echinodermata; class Asteroidea; order Valvatida; family Asterinidae; genus Patiria; species Patiria pectinifera. The sequence continues at coordinate 54,016,267 of CM057142.1, read as the reverse complement.
TTAATTCCCGAACTGCTGTACTTTGACCTATTTATGGTTGATTTGATATTACATGTACTTTCACGGTTTTCTTACTGGCCTTATTCAATATTTTTCTCCAACAATTGATCCAATTTCCTTCAGTTTCTGCAAGTTCTCTTTTAAGTTATGGTGTACTTTTTTTCTGTTTATTGTAACCATTAACAAAAAATGTACATGTACTTATACATGGATGTGTTACAAATGAAAAACAAACTGCCGAAATACAATGTTTAAGACTTTATTTTATGGTTTTATCAGTGCTCTTTTTGGTTAGTTTATTACAACCAATACGAATCACGAATAATCTAACAATACTTATTATAAGTTGATCAGTTGCAAAACTACCATTGTTGCGACTATCAAGAGCAGTTTATGTAAATGTAATTAATGTTATGAATCCTCGATCCTCAATAACTTGCTCAGGTAATGCTTAGTGCAACGCGCGCACATTGCCGACGCAAATTAAAGGCGAGTGCGTAGAAATAGGGTCGCGTAGTTTAAGGGGTCTAACGATAATCATGTGCTTGTTGCCTTTACATGTGGATTGTATTTTGGATGTTAAGCCGTATGTTTGATTTGAGTGATATTCATAATGATATTTATGTTGGATTAAATGTTACATCCTTGCGACATAATAGAAGCCTTACTGTCAACTTCTGATGCTCATAGCATGTCCAAACTCCTTCCTTATCAAACTATATACAGACACTTGATTGGTAAATACAATGTTGTTGGACAAATTTCTGATATACCATCTAATTAGTCTTTGTATGTAAAATTATTTCATTTATTTTGTGGTCTCGTTAAAATCTCGTGCATTTCACTCGAACTTCACGAGCTTGTTAGCTCTTCATTTGAGTCATATTTGACTTAATCATAGTTTATCTATTTGTGATCACTTTATAATCTTGCGATTGAAACTAAGCCATGAATATATTTTCAAAAGACTGGAATGAGAAAAGCCCAAGAACTGCAGAAATTGTATCTGACCAAAAAAGCAAAACATTTTGGACTTCTTCCATTCGTCTGCGCCAATTTTTCTCCCTCTTTTCTCTGATTTTACGAAGAGCTTATAATTATGTATTTACACAAGGTCTCTGGTATTAAAATAAACATATATTTTTTTTTTTTTTTTTTTTTTCATAGATTTTAAATTGCTTCTAGGGCGAACGGTGTTAATTTCAAGCAGCCATGCATGCCCGTATGCCCACTGACATAATTATTCAAACATCATTTTCATCTTCGTCTGTATACTTGTCATCTTGCCACCAGAAATGATGACTCGAGTCAATGACTCGACTCGAGTCCGACTCCAGACATAATTTTTGGTAACTCGACTCGTCTCGAGTCCCTATGGGTACAAAATCAGTGACTTGTTGCAACTGTACCTCCCCATAACAAATTCCATACTTTTAACAATACTTCCTTCCCGAATGCATATTTTGATTTCAGTTTATCCAACAGACCCTGTTGGCTCTTTAATGATTGCAGACGTTTCACTGTATCTTGCCAACCAGCTTTGGCTTCTCTCTGCTCGCTTTCAATCATCAAATCAATATAGTCATTCAAGCTGGTCAGATGTGGCTTGAGAGCAATTTGATCGAGGCGTTGTAGATTAGTGCAGATATCTACAGTCAATGCGGCCTCGGCCTGTACCCAAGCTTCAGTTTCAGATTGGAGATTGTTTACCACCTCATCGACTGTAAGTGGTTTAGACCTTTTGGTGGGATCTCTGTATCGCCTTTCGATGTCATCGAATGTCACGGTTTTCGTCTGTTCCGTTTGTCTGTATACATGTTTGTGATTCTGGATAACGTGAGCATTCCAATAGCACTTCTTTGGACATACCTTGCAATACCCCTTCCGATCCATCATGCAACATTTTTTTTTCGTCGCATTTGATTGTCTACATGGGTAATGGCATGTGTACTGGCAACTATCACAATTCAAGGATCCCACCGCCGTATCTTTTTTCACATATTCAACACCTTGAGTTTCGCACTTGAAGTGCTTGTTTTCGTGTTTTTCGTTTATGAAATGTATGAGTTGTTCCTGCTGTTTCTGCAGCTCCTGCATTTTAACTTTAAAGATGCCAGACTGTTTTTGCAACATTTCGACCCTTTGCTCCAACTCTTTACGATTCTGCAAGACTTCTTGAGAGAGGGTCAGACTTTTTGTCTCCAATTCACTTACTTTCTGGAAGAACTTTTTCGTTTCTTTCATCCCCGTTTGCCAATACAGTTTATGAGGACTTACTTCCTCTTCTCCATCGCTGTCGCTTTCAGATTTGTTCGGTTTGTTTTGGGTAAACAGTGCCGCGTTATTGAACTTAAATACACATCCACTGTATGGCATTTCTGCCTCTTTAATGGCAGCAAGGACAGCCGGTTTACTTCCGTCCCAGTGGGTGACGAGAAGTAAAATGTTAGGCTTAATGTCCTTGCCAAATAGGCCCAGGATTGAATCAAAGATATAGGTCTGTGTGGGAGTGAGACGAGCTTCTGAAGCCTTAACAACAAAACCCACAGCATCAATGTGATCCACACCATGGGCTTCAGGTTGAAAGAAAAACTCTCGGATCTGATCAACAATAGCTTTATCGCGCTCAATACCTCTAGTATCACCAAACCCTGGCGTGTCAATGATTGTCAAATTGTAATTCTGTTCGTTTCTATGCAGAGTGTATGATGATATTTTTTGGGTTTGACTATGAGCCTGTGACTTTGCGCCGGGCACGTGCTCTTGTACCAGCTTGAATCTGAAGTCATCATCCCACTTCACCCCTAAGATGTAATTGGTCATCGCATTGATAAGGGTACTCTTACCAGTGCCTGTAGCACCAACTAACATTATAACTTTGTGAGGCGAATGTATAAGCAATGGCTCACCGCAAGTGTAAGTACAGAATGCGTGTGAAGAAGAAACTGAATCCTTCTTAACCAAACGAATATTTGGGTGCCCATCTTTTGAAAATATCCATTCAGAGCTCTCGGCAAGCTGTTCGGCATATCTGACCACACGTTGGGGGCTGTCACTGGCGCTGGTGGTAGGCCTACTCATAGTGAAGACGATGTGTCTTGAAACCTAAAATGAACAAATATTGTACAAGCGCTTCAATGACTGATACATTCGGGGTTTTGCTCGCCCCACACGGGGCGGGAGGCCTTTACTCACGGACTTGCTGTTTTCCCCTCATTGATTGTAACTGTTAAATTAGACTCGGCACAAACCTTTGAAGTATGATTACCTCTTTTTGCCAATGAATGAGTTAAGTTCAACCCACAGTGTAAGCCACATGCATAAAAAATGTTTTCCAGCGATCAACTATTGTAGATTTCCAACATTTCAACTATTGTAGATTTGCGACATTTTGGTATGCAACCAATATTAGACACTTTAATCCTTAAAAATGCACCTTTTTTTTGTTTTGCCATTTCAAATGATATTTTGGTACCTTTCTGGTTTTTATGCTATTTGTGAATGTCTATATTCTTAAGCAAAACTGTGAGGTCAATCGTCTTTGATGCTTCTCTGTTGATACGTAACATGACAGTAAGCCAACAAGCAATCCTTTCTTCAAAATGTTTCAAAGAACAGATGTTGGTTTCTCTTTGTGAAAAGAAAACCACCGAAACTGAGCAGTGTTTTCCTGGAATGACATCACAGCAACAGCGCCTTCAGTCCTCCTGGACATGAAACATTTTGAATGTTTAAAAGGAGTGCACATTGTAATACAATTAGCCAAAAAGAGATGTAAAATCGTTTTCATTCATTTAAGAGGAGTGGCAATTCGTGCTTGTAGTTGCAATCCTCACAAAAATTCATCGCATGTACCCTTTACCTAATGTGTCAATTTAAATCTTGGTTCTGTTCTCTCAACATGTAAGGCTGTGGTTCAATTCAAAACAAAAAATTAAACCCACCGTCTCAGGTTAAAATTGATTCGAAATTACAAAAAACTGGGTCATCCAATTTAGCTGAATGTATTTTGGAAAACATGCATTTGAAACAAAACCAAGGCATTTTCGTCACCCACGCAAGGTGCGGAACAAACATCTTACCTTGGAATTGCAGCTTAATTCACAAATGTGAAGAGTACGGTCCCTCTTAATACGACCCTGTTTAATGAACAAAGGGCGAAAACAAGTAAAAAAAATTTATATAAGAGGTATTTGAATTTAAGAGCATCTCGATACAAATTAAATAACTCTCGGACGCCTATAAAACTGAAATCAAGAGAGACTGGTAAACCCGAAAACAGAATACAATGGAGATTTATAAAATATTACCGTTATTACCGTAAAAATGTTTAAGGGTGCCGCAGGGTGTGTCCAGGTTTGCTTATTGCCACGGAACACTGGGAAGGTTTAACTTGGCCATTATATCGAAAATCAAGATGCTTTTTCTCAGGGTTGATTCTTTTCAAGAATTTTCGAAGGAAAAAGAGTCTTTTATTCTAACTTCTGATTCTGATTGTTTGATTACGTCGTCTATTTTTTGTGGGCGCGTGATCCACGAGTTGGCAGTAAAGGCGTATCCCGAAATCTTGGAGGAATCAAAGGATAGAATGGATAAAAATCAGTTTGCCGATGCTGTGTCCGATCGACCGTCCGTGAGGGCATATTCCGGGCCTGGCCGAGAAATTTATCAGAAGCGATTAAGCTGCAATCGAAACAGAGAACTTCCAAAAGTGGAGGCTCACCGCAGATTGAAAAAAAACCTGCAAAGTTCGTCCGAGCAGTTGATGGAGAGACAGAGCATACAATCAAGTCGGTGGAGATAGCTGTAAGTGAGCAGTCAAAGTCATAGCTCTCAAAGAGTATATGAGCAAGTTGGGTCAGCAACTAGAAAATGTGTTGCAGTTGCTGTCAGCACAACGGCAGGTGGGTCAGGTACCTCACAAGGAGCCTGAGTTCACTTCCTCCAAGGGAGAGAACAAAGGCGGACATGAAATGTCACAAGTGTGGTCAGAGGGGTCATTTCGCCCGGGAGTATGGACAACCAAGACAAAGAAAGTCCCCGCTTCAGGGAAACGACCAGCAGCCGACCGAGGGACTCGCGGAAAGGCTGGGTGCATGACATGCCATGACTGACACAGATGCCAGTTCAGAAGGCATTGGTGTTGTATTATCCCAGGTGTAGGATGGTGAGGAGTTGAGGCGTAAGATTCAGAGGGCACATGATAAGGCGCATCAGTGCCTGGGGAAAAATGTCAGGCGCCAGAAGCAAATCTACGACAGGAGAGCTTCGGACTCCTGCTTGCAGGCAGGCGGGTTCGGGTGGTTGTTCAACACAGCTAGGGAAAAAGGGACTTGTCAGAAACGTCGGTTGAAATGGGAAGGACCCTATCTGGTGTTAGAGAAGCTTTCAGAGGCCGTGTACAGGACTCAACTGTCGAAAGATGCTAAACCATGGTAGTTCATGCTGATAGACTCAAACCCTACCGAGGGGATCCAATTGAACTTTGGGCTCGGACGCAGGAGGTTCTTTTAGAGGAGGCGTGTGAGGCTTTTACAGCCAGTTCTCAGGAACCACTCGTCGAGCAGGCTGACATAGCAGATAATGAGGTGCCCTGCAGTGAGGGTACGGATGCTGTATCAGGCAGTGCACCTCCTGAGGTGTCTGTGGATGAGACTAAAATTGTTGGGGATCAGGGGTCATTCTCAGAACCAGTTGTAGTTAAAACGTATCCACGTAAGGAACGTCGGTCACCATGGAGATACCGTTAGGCAGGGGTGGTTCGTAATTCATACATTTTTTTAATGCGTCCTAACCTGTCACATGTTGTTTTGTCTGTTGCAGATAATTTCCTGAGATGGCAGACCAAGGTGACAAGCGCCCTAGAGACTACCCAATCACATCAAGGATGCCCCAACCCTGGACACTTTCAAAGCTAATCTAAAAACCCATCCGACTGCAAATTATATTTCAAGTTTGTGCTGCTATGTTAATTGTTCAGCGCTTTGGGACCTCGTGTAAAATGCGCTTGATAAGAACGGTTTATTATTATTATTATTACAGATGCAGTCTATGCATGAACAGCTATAAGCAGCTCCGAGGTCTGGCAAGGCACAAGCGGTTGGAACATGGACCAAGGGCGTACCTGTACTACACCAGGTGCGGCTTCAGAGCAAATCGTCGAGACAACATGAGACGGCATTACAAGTTTAATCACCCCAGCTACATGGGTGACCTGGACGAAATGATCTTGGAAGTAGAGTGGCGAGAGCGATCTGCATGGGGTGAGGCGTTATTCGCAGACCGGCGGCCCAGGGTTGTTGAACAGGCCACTAAACAACAGGCGTCAGTTGATGCCTTGAGTGCACGGTCGCCAGAAATGCAGGTGGGACAGGCCAAGGTAGATGTGGCGATAACCCCAGCCACTCGGAGTGCTCCTGCAACCGTGAGCAGACCACCAGATGATGTGCCAAGTCAGGAGGCCGAGAATGTACCGCAGTTCCCGCTTATTCGGTTGTCACCAATACCCATCTCTCCCTTGCGTGGCCCACTTTCCCCTCCAGTTATATCGGCACCTCCAAACTTCCCAATGCACCATGCCACGTCTGGAAAGCCAGGTGGAGGTGGAGCCAGAGGGACGCCCAGTTGAAAAACTGGCCATTATTCAAGAGACAGTCCAGCGACTGACTTTCGTCAACCAGACCATCGTGCGGCGAGAGGAGCGTCAACACCGCTGGTAGAAAAGGGTGATCGTTGACAGAGACCTCTTCCGGGACTGAGGACGACATCCGGTGGATCGGACTGTATATAACTTTAGGAATAGACCAACGCAACATGTATCTTTGAACCCAGTGATTTATGCTGATTACTTTTAGTTCTATGATCAATCTTGTACATTTCTGTGATTTTGCAAAACCGATGAAATCTCAATCACAGTGGATCCTTATATCTTGTGTAGCATTATATTTCCTTGTACTTTTCATTTTGTGTACCTTGTTTTATTTATATTTTTACATCCTTTTTATTCAACAGTTTAACTTCATTTTTGGACCCCTTTTAGCGCGGAGGTGCAGATGACCTCCCAGACAACCTTATTTATTTAAGCAAAGTTTTAAAGTTATATAACATTTTATGTAAAATAATTATGGTAATTAAGTCAGCGTTTCTATATGAGGACGTCAAGACTTGTCAGCAGGCTTTGTGGCGCAACAGGGGTTACCCGTTTCAGCAGTATAATATTCCAAAATAGAATAGTCCCCAAAACACTAGTGATAGGCTGGTACCCAAATGCATAGCTAGGCAACCACATGCAGCTAGCGCGCATCGGAAGTCTTATTCCAAGAAGCTGGGCCAGCTTGTATTCACTGGAGAGTTCCAGAGAGCGAGCCGTGGTGAGTAGACGTACTTTTGTTATGAGTGCATGCTTACCCTAAGATTGTGTGATAGGGGCTATAATTTTGTACATGGGGAACCTCCGCCAGAAGGGCCTTGATGTGTGTACTGGTTGATGTGAGCGGGTGTTTTGGTTGACAGGTTGAGTGCGGTGTTGTAGTACTCGTACTCGGTACTCGTACTCGAATACTACTCGAGTCCTTTTTTGAAGTACTCGTACTCGTACTCGTACTCGAATGTCAAAGTACTCGTACTCGAAATGACGGTACTCGTACTCGGGCAGCAAAGTACTCGTACTCAACATGTCGAAATTGTACTTGATCATTAAAGTACTCGTACTCGAATAGCAGTACTGGGGGAATGTTATAGCTTCACTTACCGTGGCCTTATTTTATCGATTCTTTTAGTTGGAAATTGTTGATTGGCTTGTTGAGAATTCGAGATTTCCTGATTTTCCTCTGTGCAAGTCCGGACAAACACATTTAACAGCTAGCTGGAGTGGGTCCGTATATCGGTCGACTGGGCCTGGGCCAATAATTAGTACGCACAATGAACCATTTGCTGTATGGCCGTTTGCCGTATTTGGAAATGCGAGTACTCGTACTCGTACTCGTACTCGGAAGTATAAGTACTCGTACTCGTACTCGGAAGTACTTGTACTCGTACTCGCACTCGTACTCGTACTCGGAAGTACAACTACTCGTACTCGTACTCGGAAGTACAAGTACTCGTACTCGGAGACATGTTCTTGTACTCGGAGGTACAAATACTCGTATTCGTACTCGGCAACCTTCGTACTCGGCAGTACTCGGTATTCGGAAAAAGTACTCGACTACAACACTGGATAAGTGAGAGCTTGGCTGGTTATAGCACTCTTGTTGTGCTGCCCTCTCATTAATCCTTGCCGATACGACAACTTATTTATTCTGGATTGTGTCTCTTGTATTTGATTCTGTATTCTTTATTTGTGCATAGCTTTTTGAGTGAATAAGTTAAGAAGGACATCGAACAGTTAAGGTGTTAATAAATTATTATTATCTCTTGTTCTGAAGACTTGGTGTTCTTGGCCCCTTATTCATGTCTTCCCATTAATTTGGAGTGTACATTTAACCAGTATTGGGACGGTATATTTCCTTCCCGACGGATACATTCCTAACCGCTCAGGAATCTTCTGGTAGTGCCGTCCGCGTGGCGACTCATTATAGTGACTTTCACTTCAGGGCCGTTACATCACAATACTATAACAATATCTTACTTCCCATCAAGGTTTATGACGATCCAACCAGCCCTTGGGGGCTTTGTGTATCACAAAAAAACCTTATTTTTTATGAGTAAAGTTCATAATACGATAAAAAAGACAAAAAACTGTTAAACTGAGCAGAGATCATTTTACCATTACGATACTAAATTAAGCAAGATTCTGCATAATTGAAATGAACTTTCAGGGTTTACACATTGAGAATTGAGAGGTTTGTGCATGCAGCGAATGTCCACATTTTTTGGACATTGCATATTGGACAATCACAAACGGTTTCTACAGCGAATGTCCATTATTGCAATGTTTGTCGTCTGTCACTGCGTTGAAAATTCATAGGAAAAGCTGGGAAAGTAACAAAAAACTTCAATGCCTCATTCAAAAAATATTAATGGGCTTGTGAGGTGTTAATAATAATTATATTACTAAATGTACCATTAAGGGAGACACGTTAACGTAATTTCTTCGATAATAGGGAGACACCGGTCATTAGGGAGACACGTAACTGTCTCCCTAATGGCACAGCCTCCCTTTAGAGGCACAATTTGTTGTCGCAATTATGTTATATTTGTTGCTCGTGGCCTAATTAGTAAACATATCGAAATTCGTGGAAAAAGAACATGGGAATATTGGGTTAGGGCACATCGTATTTTGCTTTCAAATGATGCTGACTATTTCTGACATACTTTCTGACTTGGCGAATACGTTTTAAACATTGTACACAACATATGAGATTATTTTGAATCGCTAGCGAAATCTATGCGAGAACTCTGAAAGGTTCAGATTCCAGAGTGATTCTAGGCGTGATCACCTGACACTCAAGCTTTCACAGAATTCCAACACGCCCGGTAGCCTAGTGCCCTACATGACAACTGCCCTCCGCAGCGAATCAACCGCCGGCACTTCGTAACCCGCGCTTGTGAGCTAAAGACGGCCCCTCACTCTCCCCGTCCTGGGTAGCAGACCGATGGAGTGAGCAGTGGGAGAGCATGACCACCAACCTGCACGAGTTCATGCCTGTACCATCAACAAAGCCAGCAGGGCACAACATACATAGCTGACAGCAAGAAGGACTTTCTCACACGAAAGGGTCAAGCATGGATCGAATGCTTGCAACAAACTTCACTCTATCTGGAAATCCAACGCATTTATCTGGAAATTGAGAGCGCAAAATATTTCCAGGAAGGAACATAAGACAAAGGCAGAAATTGCCATCCAACCAATCTCAACTACAGTGGCACAACGCAGAGCCCGCCTTGCCGGCCACTGCTACAGAGCCAAAGAGCAAGTTGTCTCTGACCTCATCTGCTGGAGATTGCCATGCCCCAACAGAGGGAGGAGACCCCTCAACTACGTTAACACTGTATGCAATGATGTGAGAGTCTGGAAGAGAGTCTGGAAGAGCTTGGTTTCATCCATCTCGGCTGCGGCCACCCATTGATGATGACAACGTCGAGCGCAAGCCCTGGATTAGGCCAACCGATTACGGGCGGGGTGCGGCAACACTAACTCATTCCTCCACCTAGTTGGCGCCAGAGCCGACGACACCTGCCCCTGTGGGTCTCCACAGACGACCACGCACATCCTACGAGAATGTGCAATCTTCAGCCCTCCCAACGGACCTGCTGGCCTGATTGACCTTGACGGCACCACAGTGGAGTGGCTGAGAACTGACGTTCCTGTTTGATACCTCGTGTAAAGACGGCGAACAAAAACAATGATGAATTCGTCGGAAAAAATCCATGTTTAAAATTCAACGTAAATATAGCGTTTCTCAAACAGGATCAGAAAAAAAGTCAAATGTCTTTTAAGAATTTAAATATTAACCATAATACCAGACAAACTTAACAGCGCGTCTCGTGGGCGTCGGTGCGATTTGCGGCAGGGGTGCATCTCAATCACGCCTCCTCCTGGACTTTAAAAACTATAGAAATTCGCTGAACAAACCTATGTCATTGTCCGCTGTCCAGTGTCCAACAAAAATGGACATTTGCTGCAGAAAAACATCTCATTTCCAATGTGTAATAACCTGATAACAGACAAACTTAGCAGCGCGTCTCGTGAGAGTCGTCGGCGAGATTCACAACGGGTGGGGGGGGGGGGGCTTCTCCGCAAAGTATTCTCCATAACTTACGCAAAATTAAATTAATGAATGTAAGGCTTGCAGTAACACCATGTGAATGAAATAAATCTCTTAGTGAGTTGTGTGCCACGGTTCTCAGAACCACACACAACTCACTAAGAGATATCATTCATTTACATGGTGTTATCGCAAACCTATGTCTTGATCATGTCAACCATGCAAATCCTGAAGTCTTATTCAAATTTAAATTTTTATCACGTGACATATGTTGATGTTATTAAAGCGAAGCGCACTTTTGGAGTTGATCTCTATATTATATGTATAACTTAGCAAGAAGATAAATACATTTAAAAAATCATTAAAAAATCGAGGGAAGACGAAATTGTGACGTAAACAGTAAATGTTAAGTTTCATTGTATGTGTGTCCTCAAAGCAGCACTGAGAAAATATATGTTGAAAAGGCTTTTCCGCAACTATTCCAAAAAATAAAGAAAACTAGAGCTTCGTGTTTGTTGAGTTACAAACGCAGAGTGGCTGGGCGGATAGCCTTTTCATTATACACTGCCCAGTTAAGTTAGGAATATATGTTTATGTAGAACAAAGGATCACGAAATTAAATCTCTTTCAGTACAATCAATTATTGTTATAAAAATGTATCTTTAACGGTTTGATAAATTTCAGTAAACCTTCTGTGTGCACAAAAAAGTTATTTCTGGTTTGATGACGTCATCAGTCAAACACGGTACGTGAATACTGATAAAGTTCGGCCAGAGGATAAATTTCATTGTGAAGTTAAAACAAGGTATTAAAATATGGGAAATATAATTGTACAACACCTAACTTACTGTTTAATGACGTTACAGCATTAGATCGAGATCGAAAGGTGAACATTGTAATGGATAGCATAACTTGGACTATGAAGATATGACAGGGATCAAATGTTAGAATTAAATTAAAAATATGATACTTTTCAAATTTTTTTTGAAGTAACTCCCGGTCTGATGACGTCATAAATTTGAAACCTTGCCAAGTTATCTGTGGTTAATCAGAGAATATCAAGGGGTGATTTGGTAACATTTCGACTGATGGTTTTAAAATGAAAGAACGCAAACTCTATTTAATGTGCCGCAAGGGGGCGCCCTTTCAGATGATGACGTCATCGCACTGTTTTTGTGTCTGACATTCCTCACTTAACACTTACCTAATTCTTATGTATGTAGTAAAATGAGTTATATTCGGTTTTCATTGCACTTCCGGTGTTACCGGAAGTGAAGGTCAAGCGGTTTTGTGTCCAGGGGGCAAGACATGTTTCTCATGGCATGATCTTCAACATCACGAAAAAAACGAACATGATACTCCATTTAGTTCAAAATATATTTTGTCAAAATCTGCCCTTAATTCGGTTGTAATTTGATACCTGATGACGTCATGATGACATCACAAAATTTTTAACATCTTCGTGACATGGTATAAGTTCACACTAGGTTTCTGGGTCATACCGTAAACCGTTTGGAAGAAATTCCACTTTGTTTTGAATTCATCTAAATTTGACCTTCCGGTAGACCCGGAAGTAAAGGTCAAGGGAGTTCACGTTCACACCACAAAAATGTTTATTAACTAATGGTCTATCCGATTCCAGAATACAAGCATCATTGATTATTTTGTTTTAAAGTTATAGGTGAAAGTACATTGGTCACTTTTTCAGCTGTAATCGCTTGTAATTTGACACTCGACGACGTCATCGTGACGTCAGAGTAATATGCATCGCTAGGGTCTATAATTGTGGAAAGTTACAAGTTCATACCATAAACCGTTTAGGAGAAAAACTGCGGAGAAGAATTGTCCAAATTTCTGGTTTGATGACGTCATAGTATGTGAAAGCAAAAGGTCAACATTTAGTGATGTCATTATTTGGGCTCGGATCAAATTCATGAGACAGGGATCAAATGATGGATTTTGATTTACAAAATGATCATTGTTAAAATTCTTCCTACAGCACTACCGGTCTGATAACGTCGTGATTATGAAATCTTGTAAATTCACATGCGCTTGCTCAAGGAATATAGAGGTTTAATTTGGTAGAATTTCGATTGCGGTTTTAAAATTTGAAAAAGGTTAAACTCTTTTTGATGTGCCACTAGAGCCCTTTTGATGGATGACGTCATTTTTTGCGTTAGGTATTTCTCACTTAACATTTTGCATGTAGTAAAATGCTTCCGTTTAAGAGTTAGATTCGATTTCTATTGCACTTTCGGTAACACCGGAAGTGAAGGTCACGCGGTTTTCTGCCCGGGAACAAGAAATGTTGCTCAAGGCACCGTCTACAACCTCACGAATAATGAACACGATACACTATTAAGTTCAAGAGAT